>CAMOHE010043347.1:0-19385 GCA_946598075.1 Artocarpus hirsutus | reverse complement strand
AGGGTGGAAATGGGAGCACATCACAATAGATTTTCTTACTGGTTTGCCGAAGACAGAACAAAGACATGATGTAATTTAGGTCATTTTCTACAAGTTAACGAAAATGGCGCATTTCATTCCTTTCAAGTCGACATGTTTGAGGAGAGTTCTTGGAGTATTATATCTGCAGAATATAGTAAGGTTACTAGGATTCTTTTTGTCCATCACATCTAATATGGACACCCGATTCAACGCCAAGTACTAGAGGAGCTTTCAAGAGGCCTTGGGAACAGACTTGAACTTCAGCATGGCATTTCATCCATAGACCAATGGACAATCTAAGCGGGTTATCCAAATACTCGAGGACATGTTACGTGCATCTGTGTTAGACTTCAATAGAAACTAGAAGAAGTATTTACATTTGGCAGAGTTTGCATACAACAACAGCTACCAAGCAAGCATTGGCATGGCACTGTTTAAAGCACTGTATGGCTAATCGTGTCAGCCACTTGTGTTTTGGGTAGAACCAAAAGACAGGATTGTTCCCGGGCCAGATGAGATCCGTGACAACAATGAGAAGGTCGTCATAATCCGAGATCGGTTGAAGGCAGCTCAGAGTAGATAAACGAGCTATACAGATAGAAGACGCCAACCCTTGGGGTTCAAAGTAGGAGATTTTGTTCTCTCAAAAGTTTCACCTCGTAAGGGTATATCGCGATTCAGTGTAAGTGGGAAATTCACATTGAGGTGTGTTGGACCATTTGAGATTGTTCAGCGTGTTGGTGTAGTTGCTTATCGGCTCGATCTTCCTCCCGAGCTCTCTCATGTTCACGAGGTATTTCATCTATCGATGCTTTGTAAGTGTCCCCCCAACCAAAACAAGATAGTTTCATTCCATGACGTGTAGAGCCAAGAAGACAGGACGTATGAGGAAGTGCTAGTTTAGATTATTGATCAGAAAATGATCAACTTACGACGTCGTGACATACCATTCGTAAAGGTTGTGTGGCAGCATCATAGGGTTAATGAAGCCACCTGGGAGTTAGAATCCACTATGCGGGAGTTATATCTATTGGGTTTTGTTGGATTTTGTGATTCAAATACGCAGTGAAAAATTAAAAATTAATTCCCACAAAACCCTCATAGGATCCATGCAATTCGATTAGATTGATAAGAAAGTCATGGAATCTTACTAGGATGACAAAACGGGCAAGATTTTGGAAGGGAGAGAACAGGTTCACTCCGGTGACACCTTAACTCGAGCTTTTAGTATTTGGGATCGGATTCAGATGTTCTTACTTAGAGCAACATCCTCTGCAGGTATCCACACGAACAGACTCTCTCAAAAATAAATTGGTGTGCTAGCACCCTCTCTTTTGTGTTAAATGACTCTCTCTAATTTTAGGGTTTTAATGTCTTTTTCCCTTTTAGAATGAGAGAATGCCTTTTCTCTTCTTAATTCGATTAGAAACCTCAAAACAAATATATATATATATCTATTGACTTCAAGATAGAGTCAGATTTTAACTAGGGTAAACTGTAATTCAAATATGATTCAGAGAATCTAGATAATGTCTGTAATTCGAATATGATTCAAAAAATCTAGATAATGTCAGTAATTCGAATATGATTCAGATAATCTAGATAATGTCAGATTCAATGTACTTAGACATATCTAGTACATCAAATCTGGACATTATCAGGTTCATCGAACCTAGACATAGTTAACCCAAAATTTGTTCTTGGTCTGTTCTAAGTGTGCAACCCTATAGGTTCACATAACGTTGGTAGTGGGCTTGAAATTTTGTGTCTGGCCCACAATCGTAAGCGGCCTCTAGCAAGACATTATGATTACCCAAGTTATGCGAATGTCAATAATCTGACATAATCTAATCCACAATAAGTATTAAAGTTCTTTTGTCTCTAGATACCTTGATTGAACATAAGGCATAGTTTATGTCATCCTTATACTATTCAATCATGTTATTTCTCAATCTTAAGTAGACTAATATTGATAACCCTTATCAATTCATTTCAGTATGGCCATACATTTTTCTTCAGTCTAACTTATCGAGGGGCCCATAGATATCTTTCTCATAATAAATGAGGGACAAATTCCTTTTTAATCACTCATATTCCTCACATGATCCACTCTATATCCAACAACAATCCATTCCATCATCCTGTTAAAGATAATATTAGATTGTGTCAAAATATAGAACTTGTCATGTAGGAAACCATGGTGATTTCAAGTCAGAGGACTAGGATAATACTATTGTGATGAGAATCATTTATGACAATTATCCATGCAATATTCTCATAGCGGGTCAATCCAATACATCATTTCTCAAATATGTATCTATGAGTTGACTTATTATCCCATACACATGATTAGTAAAACATAATCATCAGTCAAACTTCATACTAGTCTTCATTCATTATTATCCCAATAATAATGACTAGCTAAGGATAATTTAGAATATAATTCAATTTTTACCTAAGAGTTTTACTATCAAGTCACATACGTGATGACCTTAGGTAGAATTAACTATTCATAGAATTAGAATAAAAAACAATAATGAAAATGCCTCTTTATTAATAAAATGCAAATGTAATGAAATCAATATATGGTCATTACATAATTGGCCTAGGGCACATCACTAACAATATCCGCATTTGTTCTGTTTTTGAGTTGATTTGTAATTTCAAGGGTGCAATTCCTTTTAGGGGTAAAGAGCTGTAACGCCCCAAAATTAATGAAGTGATATTAGTGTGAAAGATGGTGGACTGGTACTATGCCAAATTGTAATTTGACCTTAATCTAAATATTTTGTAATGATTTTCTAATTAACTTGATTTTTAAAATCATTTTAATTATTTTAGTTATTTTATTTGCTATTTTGAATTTTGAAACAAAACAATTTGACAAATACCAAACATGTCTTGTTTGAAATCTATGTGTTGCACACGGTTTTCTTGCTGAAAACTACCTCTCTTCCTCTTTATTTAATCTCTCCTTTCCCTCTCTCTTTCACTCACTCTCGTTCTCTCTCTCAGCTCACACTCTCTCTCGTCTCTCTCACTCACTACCTCTCTCTTTCTCTCTTCTCTCTCTTTTAATTCAAAAACTTTGAGTTCAAACTTCAATCCTCCATTGAATTGGAAGCTTAGGAACATGATTGAGAAACCACAAACTCAATTCAAAGATTAAATCAAGGTTAGTTTTCAAAATTTCAAACTCTTTCTATATTTTTCTATTTTCTTTGGATTTTGAAATCCAAGTTTCTTTGAGCTTAGGAAACCTTGAATCTAAGTTAGTGGAACCTAAAACAACTAGAATCTAGGCTTAGCTTGATAAAAAACAGATTTGAATTAAGTTTTTCCATTTTTCCTCTATTTTTTCTATTTTTGGATTTTCTTGAATTTTTCTATGCAAATCTTGTTTAAACTAGTTTAAAGGTGTTCTATTATGTTTTTCTATCATGTATGAGTGTTTTGTATGCTTGAGAATTGAGAAAACAGATTAAAAATGAGGATTTGAGCTCGAGAAGGCCAAGACTTAAATTTTGAAAAATTTTAGAATTTTCTAGTTTGGCAAGCCGAACTTGAAGTTCGGCAAGCCGAACTTGAAGTTCGGCAGGCTAGATTCATAAGTCCAACAGGCCGGACACATACCCTCGACAGGCCGAACCTAGAAACAGTTCGGCAGGCCAATCTTGATTTTTCGATATGCTAAACTGTACAGGGAGGCCGAACTAGGAGAACCAATAGGCCAACTGGGCTTTGCAAAAATTTGTCATTTTTTGCCCGTTTTCACTGTTTTGAAGCTTGATCTCATTCAAAGAGAAAGATATCAAATATCTAGAGTTTCTTTTTGTATATTATATGGATGATCCGATCCGCAAGGACCATGATTGGGAATTGTTTGATCGTCTTTCTCCGAGGAAGAGGCAAAACATAATCAACTTGAATTCGGGACAGCTATTCGAAATCTTAGTGAAAGACTGGATTTGTTATCTCATGTTTGCTTTTCGTGAAAAAATACCAGTTGATAACCCCGCCCTCGAGCTCGAGGTTTTAATTTTTTCACGGTCTTGGCCCCGTTGACTTCAGCTTTACTAATTATTAAACTTGCTTCGTTGAAGCGCATATTGTGATTAGCATTTGTTGCTGCAGAATAAACCAATTTTAAAATTGGATAACATGCTAGAGATTTTAATCTTGCAGTATAATTTTATGGACTTAAATGGCACACTAGGAAACCATGAGATAGCTTAGTAGTGTAGGATATCCTAAGCTAGATATTGATAAACTTAGTTTATATTTAAGGTTGTTCGTGGTTTCATGGAGCTAACGTATAGTAGATTGGGACTGTGGTGCTAGACATCGGCATAGATATTAAGGTAGGACTTCTATCCCTTTCTTTGGCAGCCATGTTTTAAAATGATTTTGGCCTCAAAATGATTTCTTCCAAATTGTTTTCAATGAAGGGTTTAGAAAGATTTTCATCAATTGTTTTCATGAAAAGTAGAATGAGGTGATTTTCATAATGAATCGCATAATGAATATAAATGAATGTACTTGGTAAAATGAGATTTTAATAACTAAAGAGATGCATAAATGGACATGATGCCATATTTAGAGATCAGGTAGTGCAGAGTGTGACCTTGGGGGCAGGTCCTAAAACCCAACTAGGCTATACGATCGTGATAATTATGGTTTGCCCAAGAAAGATAAAAATGTACTTTCTAGACGAACTAATTTTGATAAGGATAATTTAAATGAATTTATTTATTTAATATTGTTTTCCAATTGTTTTTCTTGAATGATAAATCTTATGTTCAAAATTATTTATCTGTTTTAAAGCATAGTCCTACTGAGCCTTTCGTTTACTTTTTATTGGTTTTCAAACCCTTCCCCTCTAGGTGGAATCCAGCTTAGGATTGACAGAGAGTCCACTGACTAGACTTGCGAGCAGTAGAAGACTCCAAGTAGGTTATTTGTATTAATTAATCAAGGCATGTATCATTTTAACTTCTTTTTCTATATTGGACTATGGTTGTAATTGAATTATCGTCGATGCTATATGTGTGCACAAGTTGTGGGCCCGGTGGGACCCAACGTACATTTCTCTCTCTTTATTATTTTATTATTTTATTTCATTTTGTTTTATCTCACTTGTTTAATTATTATAAATGTTTGCTTAAAAAGGTTTTAAATTATCATATTTTTCATTATTAATTAAACTCTTTAATTTGTGTGTTAATTAAAATTTGACTTAATTAACCTAATTAACCTGTCACGTCACCTTCCGTACTCTAAGGCGTGACGCTTAACAAGACTTTTCTTTGGTCAAATAGATTGGCGGAGGATTGATGTTAGTGTTGGTGGGGAAGGTGTCACAACCCGCCTTTTTGGGCTGTGATTAAACTTTTTCTTTTATACTTAGGGGTAAAAATTTAGGAAATTTTTTTTTTTTGAAACTGAAATAAATACTTTACTTTACAATAAATTTGGTAACTCCCAAAATGCTTTCTCTCACTTATTTTTACATAAACATTCATACTTTTACAACATTTTCCTATTCAAACATTCCTTTTCAAAATAACTTATAAAATGCACAACGAAAACATTCAGTAGTGGACTCCATACCCAATCTGCACCCATCATCCGTCCGCCAGCTCATCGTTACAATTTATTCTGACCTTCTCGTTGGAATACCTATAGTATGAAAAACTTAATGAGCTAACGCCCAGTAAGTCCCATAAATCGCACCTGGACAATCAATTGAATGCATGATTCAATTATGCTTTCTTATGAACTTTCCTTATCTTGATCATTTCTTATCTTTCATTAGGGCCCAAGTGTTCGTACCATTGCGCAATATCATTTAGGTGTACGTAACACCGTGACCATATTTTAGCCTTTAAACTCCCCTTACTTCAGGAGACTGTGCGACACTTTTCTTAACTTCTGGTGACATATTTACCAGTTCATTTAATATGGTTGTCATACCGGGCATGAAATGATAATCATATGTTATCCATGATATATGAGTTCATATGCATAACGGAGTACACACAAGTACCTACTTCGTATACATACACGTATTCATTATTGTATACACTGGTACACCATATCTTGTACATAACAATACGTAACATGTTATCTACTTAGGTATTCTAATCGCATACACACAGGCATCGATTCTATACCTCTTAGATATTTATTCCATAACAACATACAAGTTTGCATTGTAATATATACACTAATATGCATATACATGCATTCTACACCTACCATTTCATACTGTAGGTGGGAAGGGTACTTACTTGCTTTTGTGCACTATAAAATCAACTTTGATCTTTGGTCTCCTAGACTCCTAGGATCCTGTTGGCCAATTACAAAATTATTAGCCAATTCTAATACGTTTTATTACAAAATGTTTGTTACTTAATTGTTCGAGTTGTATAACTATACACAAACCCATAAACATTGATTTCCTTATTTCTTTCTAATTCTACCATATTGTTACTTACAAAGGGTATAAATCTTTCTAATCACTTTCTTTTCCTATCTGTGACCTTATTAGAGCTACTCGGGTTATTCAGGCAAAAATGACGATTTTGCTCTCCGTGCCTTATTGACCGATCCAAACTCGATTCCGTTCTTTTAACAAAAATGGCGACACTTTAACTTCAAAATAATGTCCTAGTGGATTGAAACCCTTTATTTCACACTTAAGCCCTTTTTTTCATAAAACTTTATGGTTTAGTCCCTAAACCAAAAATTGTGACAATTTTGCCCCTAAGGCTAAAATTTTCACTTTACATCAAAAATTCCTATTTTTTATAAGAAACATTTTTGTTCAAAGTAACACACCTTGAATCATTTTGAAAAATAACATTTTTGCCAGTTTAACACTTTTTCACTTTTAACATAGTCTTGAAATTTTGAAAAATCACAAATGGTTGAGTTTTTCGATGAACCGTTTGTGATACCTAACAATTTCGTTGAGATCTACAACTTTTGTGTTTTAACTTTTTCAAAAATCTCACTGTATAGGGGTGTTTTCGGCTGTTTTTCATTTCTGCCGAGAAAGAAAATTTTCTTTCAATTTAGTCCCTTGGACGTTTTTGTCAAATTCCTTTTCAAAATTTCAAATCTACCCCTGCAGAATCTATTCCATGCCTAACTCAGGTCATTTTCATGCTCAAACCTCATTTTTACACAATTTAACCATAAAACTGCAAAATTACTGTTTTATGCAAAAACTAGCATTTTGCACCATAAATCAAGATTTCACCATCTAAACAGGTCATTCATCATATTCACATGTAACTCCATCAAATATAAGGTCAAAAGCTCGTATGGGTTTGAGAGAATAAAAATCAAACAAAAATTCAAAACTTTAAATATCAAAACTTACCAAAATAACCTCTTTTTGATTTCTAACCTTCAAATTCCTTTTGATCTGCCTCTAAGCCTTCTTTTCATGCAAAAATAACATGGGTTAATATCCTTTCTTCAACCCATGAGAAATCCTTTAAAAACTCATCAAAAAGTTTAGAATTTCACCTTTAATCTTGTAAAATCCTTGGGGCTTGCTTCTAAAATTATTTTGGGGTTATTTTTACAAAGTTTGGGGTTGAGAAAATTTTCTTAAAGCTCTCATCTATGGCTGCCGTGACTTGGTGGAGAAGGAAGAGTGAAAATTTGTGATAAACAAGCTTTAAATGCTCACTTATCCACTTGGTGACTCAAAGTCACCCACTTGATTACCCCCTAGGTGTCCTCTTGCTATTGGGCCACATTTCAAGGCTTGGTGGTCCAATCAAATCCGGTTGGGTGTCCACTTTGTTGGGCCTAAAATTTACACAGTGTATTTTTTCATCACGTAGTATTTTTCTTATACTGTCGTAGTCAAATCGGTGTACTTTCTATCCTTAGACTGTATAAAAATATTTAGCTTACTTTTAGTTCAATTTTGGAGGCCAATCATAACGTTTTTTGTATCTGCGTTTTCACTTAGCAGTATTCTTATACTGCTCTGGCCTCCTTTCTACCCCAAGTTAAGGTTCGGACAACCTCTGTGTCCTAGTTGCATTCTAATCGTTCATTCGTTATACCACAATTTTACAATTAATTATGATGTAAAATTCATTTTATGGGTATTATTTACAAATTTCTGAGTAATTTAACTCATGCAATCTGCATTTTCTATACCCAACATTTCATCACATTTCCTATAAAACATGCAATTAATGCCATTTATTCATACTTTATCGTAATTTATACAAAAATTACAACTTTTACAAAAATCACATTTTTTTAAAAAGTAAATTCATTAATTAAACCCAATTAAATATTAGGTTTTATTAATGAAATTTTCTCGGTCATTACAGATGGAGTTGGCCACATTGAATTGTCATAGATAAAATCCTTGAAAATCAATATTGGCACAATAGATTGGATATCATAGACTTTTTCTTCTAATTGTTCTTCAACAGCCAAGTATTATGCCTCACTCGCACTTGGTGAATCTTTAAAGACTAATGTTAATGAGTTAGGTTGGGCTCCAAATACTTCTTCTTGCATTTCTTTTTCAATTGCCAAGTCTTGAGTCCTTCCTCCACTTAGAATGGTGTCTTTGAGGTATCTCTAAGTTCTTCTCACTTAAAGTAGGCTCATCTTTGAATATGAAAGGATAAGCCAAGTCTACTAACAACTCATAGCCTTCATCGATTTGTGATGACTATATGAAAATAGAGTCATTGTACACTTTTTTTGAATTTAAAATGCTAGTTCTAAATATTTATAGTTTAATTTAATAAAATTTATGTAATTTTAGTCTATTTTGAATTTATTTTAATTTAAAATTTTTTGAGTCTGATTTATTTAGGTGGTTATCAATTTTATTTTGTTTAGATTCCCCTCAATAATTATTATTTATTTATTTATTAATTTATTTTTTTTGGTGTAGGCAGAGAAATAGGCAAATGTTGGTAACTAATAAAAAATGGGAACAAAAAGAAGCAAAAATTCGGATTTATAAAGCTTCAAAACAAGCTCCACTCTTGGTCATTCCTAACTCATGTTCAGGACCATCAACTAGTTCCAGGTCATCATTAATAGAATGGGCATGGCCAACATGGCCCTACAGATGTCAACACCTAACTCAAGCATATGATCTGTTGTTGTGTGTTTCCCCTTCCCACTCGTGTGCGCAACTTCTCTTCTAATCGTGTCTTCCCACATCGCTTGAGTTACTCCAGTGCCCAATCCTTCTACGCCATATGGCCAGAACGGGTCTATATTTGTTGAATCCATTCTCATGCTGGCATGGGAATCGGGCTTAATTTAAGACAAAGGAGCTGAGTTTTTTTTTTTCCCTTCCAAAATGGAAGTTGATCAATTAAGAGAAAAAGCAACCCAGTGCAAAAGATCAAAGACTTGAGGCAATAAACAAAGCGTTTAGGCGCTCATGTCTAGCGTTTAGGCACCCAGGCATGGTGTAGGAAACCATTTTATTTCTAAATTTTTAAATAATTACCCTACTCGTTCAAAGCCTATAAATAGAACCATCTTAGGTTATTTAGAGAGAAGCCTAATCCCTAAAAATTAAAAGTTGGGAAAAAATACCTAGGCAATTTTTATTAGGGTTTTTTATATATATATTTATTTTTAAGTTTAGAATTTTGTTTTTAATAAATTTCAAGGGAGAAGACATCTTGAAGATCGAGAATAGAAGATTGAAGATTAGAGAGTCAAGCTTGGAGACTTGTGACACCTCCACGTTAGTTTTCTTTGTAATTTTCTATCTTTGTACTTTTGTGAATTGAGATATTGAAATTGTTTTGTGTTTAATTTTATGTCTTCGATTGTCAAATTTACTTTTAAGAGATTTTTCATAAGTTTATTCTTGAAGCTTCCGATTTACTAGCCATGAATTAGGTGATTTGATATTTTGAATTTGGCATTCGAGAGAGGGAATTTTAGAGGCAATTTTAGATAATATAACCTAGAATTTTATAGAGTTTAAGAGGCTTATAATTCCTTTGAAGCCCTTCAATTTGAAAGAACCATTGAACGCAATAATTTTTATTTTCTTGATTTCAAATAAAGATATTGGAATCAGAATTTAGGAATATTTTCACTTGATACTTGTGAGAGAGAGTTGTAATAAATTAGGGTTTTTAGCTTATAGACAAGAGAGTTAATTACTAATAAATTGGCATGGAAGAGATTATAATATTTGATTTATTATTTTCTTTTGTTAGTTTATTTTTTATTTTAATTTTATTTTCTTAGTTTTTTGTTTGGATTCATTCAAATAATTTTAGAGTTAATCAATATTAATACTTAGCTAGATTAACCCAATACTTATGAGAATAATACTCCACTCATCACTTTATTACTTGTATGTTATATTATGCAATTGCAATTTCTCACAACAAGTTTCTGGTACTGTAGTCATAGATTTTGAGAGTCTCAAACAAAAACTTGTTGAGTGCAAAATAAGCATGAGGCCACATCACCAAGTTGCCACTCAATTGAGCTGGAATAATAATAATAAAAAAAAGAGCATTTAGTTTTGCTGCACACCCAAGCCCTGCATTTCGACGAGACAATGAGCGTGACACCGTAACGTATGTCATGGCAAAAAAAATCCCAAAATTTTTTGAATTTTTGCCAATTTTTTCGCTTTGCTCAACACCGGTAAATAAGACTTTTTAGGGTTCAATTCGAGGACTTTAGAGAGACTATTAGGAGAGCTTTTGGGAGTCTTTTGAAGAAAAAATAAGTCAGAAAGAAGAATTAGGGGAGGAGAAAAAGGCTACAAGGTCGAGAAACAAAAGCATTCATCATCTTCAAAAGTAATTTTTCTTCTCTTTCTTATTTCATGTTTAAGAAATTTATTTGTGATTTATTTTATTTTATTAGTGACTAATTTTATTTTTCTATAGGCTAGATATAGCGTGTGCAAGATAGTATGTCTTTTACTGTTTAATTCATTTTCAATATATTTTCCTTCAATTTGTTCAAAAATACATTAAAAATTTAAAATTTAAAAAAATTGTTTTTTTTTTTTTTTTGTGATGGTGTTTTTAAGTAATATTGTAGGTTTAATGAGTCAGAGCTAATGATAAGATGTTGCTTCATTAGACAATAATGCTTGAGAAATGATTATCATTGTTTTTGTCTGTGTACTTGATTCTTATGTTAGTCCTTATTTTGGTTATGATTCTTTATCACTTTGAGCATATAGCCATTACCACTTAGCAATTTCTTGTGCGTAGAGAAAGCTTATGTGAATTAAGTATTTTTCTAAGATCGTATTGAATTCCAGAACTTATTTGATTATCATTCGAGGCGAAATCCCAAATAATGTATTGCTTATGACATGATTTAGGCCATCTTTAGACAGTTCAAACCTTTTGAGCCTGCAAATGCATATTTTTATCCCTAGTCATCTCGTTGAGCTTGATTAAGCCTTTTTCTTTGTTATCCACAATTTTATTTTTAACCTAACTTTTAAATTATTTCTTCCAACTTCTAACCTTTCACCTTATAAGCATGTCAATTGTTCTAGGACACATTTTGAGATATGCTTGCATATGGGAGGAAAGGTGGTGTCATGAAGTTATTTGTTTATTTAAACAAGAAAAAAGGAAATAGAAAAAAAAATATAAAAAAACACAAAAAAAAAAGAATAAAAATGAAAAAAAATAAAAAAGAGAGTGCTACATCCATTTTTCATGCTCATAAATGCAAAATAAATAAGTTTGGGGGAGTAGTTTTTCAACAAAAAAAAGAAAAAAAAAAGTTAGAATAAGAATGGAGGACAAGAGAAGGTTTTCTTTTTGAGGAATCTTCTTGGAGTGTAAAGAGAGTTATATACAAGATCTTAGAATAATTGATGTGTTTTAGGGTGTTTTAAGCCAAAATTTTATCTTTTATCCCACCTTAACCCCAGCCATATATTACAAGCTTATAAAGTCCTATTAATCATTGGTGATGTTTTAATCTACATTAATAGAGAATATGAAAAGCAAGCTTATGGAATTCACAAATTGCTTTACCTAGAGATTGATTATAATTCATATGTTTGTATAAATTAATCCGAGTTGAGAATAGTTGAGTGAAAAATAGCTAACCACACATGTGAGGAGTCTTAAATAAGGTAAGACTAATATTTGGATTGAAATTCTAGACATTTACATTGATTTAAGTTTCTCTTGAGTTGTTAATTTTGTGTAATCTTTGAGGCCTGGTATTTCTGTTAAAATTGAATCATTACTTAGTCTTAGGCTTTTTTTTTGTTTTTGTTTTTGTTTTTGCTCGATAACTCGCAAAATATTAAGTTTAAGATGTGATAATTCTATAAAATAGAGTTATTTTAGCTCATTTTGGTATTAAAGTTGGCTAAATTCTTAATATATTATGTTTATTTTGTTTTATTTTATTTTTATTGTGTTTGATTAGATTTTATTTGTTTTATAGGGTGTTTGGTAAAGTGGTTAGTACTATTAATCAGAATTATTTTTACGGCAGCATGTGAGAGTTTTACACATTTTTTTAATTATTACTATAGTATGTGAGAGCTTTACACTCTTTATAACTGAAAAAATGGTTTATACCATTAATGCCAAACACCTTTTAATTTGAATTGATTTAATTTTATTATATTTTGTTTTATTTAACTTTCTTTTTATTTATTTATTTTTTATTTGTCTAGGTGAAATAGGAAATTGGGAAATGTGGTGCTTAAAAATGAAAAGAGGATAAAAATTCAAAATAAAAGGCGGCACCTAACACCACCAGCGGGAAGCCTAAGCCAAACAACTCGCCATATCGACTGTCAGATCGCTTCCATCAGTTAACCAGCGCGCGAGTATAGATCAATTTCACCCATGGAAGCGTGAAAAGGTGGCCCCCCATGTCAGCGTCTTTGGCAGAGTCTGTTTTTTAGTACTTCGCATTCCACAGGTCCTTCCATGCACCCAGCCTTTCCGTCAGTCTCTTAGCGCCGCGTGTCCCAGTTGGGCCCAGCAAAGAAAAGAGCCCTGCCACGTGGTCGTCCGCTCAAAACTATTGTTCGCTCGTCTACTTCCCTCTCCGTGTCGCATGGACTGCAGAGAATTAAAAAAAGCTCTCTTCCTGGAGCCAGAGGGACCTTATTATTGGTTGTGATGAAGAAAGAGAGAAAAAGAAACTTGAGACGGTGAACTCAGCAATTAGGTGCTTGGGCGTTCGGACCTGATTTCGGTAATCATTATAATTTCGAATTTTTAGTAATTTATCCTATTTGATCAAAGTCTATGAATAGAACTATCTTATGTTATTTACGAGGCACCCAAGCCCCTAAAATTTAGCCGGGAAGACATATCTAGACGATTTTTGTTAGGTTTTGACTTTTATTTTAGGTTTAGAATTTTGTTCTCAATAATTTTAAGGGACAAGAGGATAATATTAAAAGATTAAAGAGTCAAGCTTGGAGAATTATGATACCTTTACATAGATTTTTATTTCTAATTTTCTTATATTTATGTTTTCGTGAATTGAAATGTTGAACCCTTGTTTTGTGTTTAATTTTATGAGTTTGATTGTCTAATTTATTTTTAATTGTTTTCCATAAGTTTATTTGTGTTATTTTGTTTTTAATGCTTCTGATTTACTGACTATGAATTGGATGATTTTACATTTAGAATTCGGCACTCGAAAGAGGTAAATACAATCTTGGATGATACAATTTAGGATTTTATAGAGTTTGAAAAGATTATAATTCTTTTGAAGCCTTTCAATTGGAAAGAACAATTGAACGTGATAATTTTTTTTTCTTGATTTCAAACAGTTATATTAGAATCAAAATTTAGGAATACTTTCGCTCGGCACTCTGAAGAAGGTTGAAATAAATTAGGGTTCTTGGCATATAGACGAGGAGAGTTCATTACTAATAAATTAGCATGAAGAGATTTTAGTATTTTATTTATTATTTTCTTTTGTTAGTTTATTTTATTTTTATTTTCTTATTTTTCTTTGTTTTGATTCATTTAGTTAGAGTTAACCAATTTTAGTACTTAGATTAACACAATTCTCATAAGAACGATAATCTACTCATCACTTTATTGCTTGTATATGATATTTTTGGGTTAGGTTTATGAATGCACCACTTGCTGCTGCATCAACCAATTTCTTTTTCCTCTCATGCAAACCATTGTAAAATATAAACCTTGAAGTCATTTTAATAAGTCATCATTGGGATACATGCTAACTATGGCTTTGAACCTCTCCCAATTATCATTAATTGTTTCCAAGTCATATTAAGCAAAATTCATGAGGACTTGTTAAAACTTCTTGAAGTACCTTAAACAAGATATCTCGAAAAAAAAAACAAAATTAGAAACAAAAGAAAATAAAAAAAAAACTTTAAAAGATATTTAAATCATTCCTAGAGCTAATTAGTATCAATATTAATCAAATTAAACAACAATTCCCAACAACGACACCAAAAACTTGTTGTGAGAATTGCAAGTGCACAATAACGCATAAAGTGATGTGTAGAGTATTGTTCCCATGAGAATTGTGTTAATCTAGTTAAGTACCGAAATTGATTGATTCTAAAATTATTTAAATGAATCAAAACAAATAAAAATAGAAATATTAATAACAATAGCAATAAAATAAATTAAACTAACAATTAAAAAAAGAAAGAAAATAATAAATGAAACACTAAAGTCTCTTCATACCAATTTATTGTTGATCAACTCTCCTAGTCCTTAAGCCAACAACCCTAATTTATTTCAACTCCTTCTGTCGAGTGCCAAGTCAAAATATTCTTAAATACCTATTCCAATATCTCTATTCTAAATCAAAAGACAATAAAAATTATCACATTTAATAGTTCTTTTTCAAAAATCTTTCAAGGAATTATAGGTCTCTCAAACTCTATAAAATTCTAGGTTGTTTTATCCAAGATCTTTTCTAAAATTTCCTTTCTTGAGTGCCGAATTCTAAACATTAAATCATCTAATTCATGGCCAATAAATCAGAAATATTAAGAGCAAGATAACACAAATAAGCTTACAGAAAATCATTTAAAAAAATTAGACAATCAATTCCGCCTAGCCATGTAAGCTAGGTCTAAGAACGCACATGCTTGAGAAGATGGAGGTTAGAACACAAAGAATGTGCAAGACAAATGGAGCTCGGTACAAGATTTTAACTCACATTTGTGGTAGAGCAGAAGGCAGCGCTTGACAGGATTTTGAAATCCTCTCCTCGGAGGTTCTCTAAGAATGATTCCTTGGGAACTACTTCTTTGAGGTGGTCAAGGATATAGCAGCAGGTATTTTGTCGCCTCCTTGGAGGATCTCTCGAGGGAGGCGCCGCGGTAGTGGTGATGGTAGGAGGTTGCGCTTGGCTTGATAAAGCCCCGGTTCTCGTCGGCAGAGGTAGGGGGGCAACTTGGATTGTTTGGGGTGGTTGCTAGGTCTGTGCTGATTGCCCAGACCTCAATGGCTGCTCTAGCCTCGGAGTCCTCATCCATTGGGCCTCGACCATAGCCTTCCCTTTGGAACAAAAAAGACGCTCCATTAGAGCTTGTCTTTCTTCTTGGGTGGTTGGCCAGGAAGACATATCTACATTAAGAACCAGGAAAATCTCCCTTGTCAAGTCGAGCTAATCAATGACTTGTAACTGTTCAGGTTGAGCTAGGTAGGGCAGAAATTTAGGTCATTGAGTGCCTGGTATAGGAATGGGTGAAATGGCATGCGCAGCCCAACCGTAAAGAACTCCGCATATAATGTTATGTACCCCTCTAGTGAAGTCAATGGCGAATCATTCTCTCCGGGAACGATGAGGACAACGTCGTTTGGGACGTCAAACTCTTGGCACAAGTCCTCGAGCTAGGATTCTATATAGCGCTATAGTAGGCCACTGTTGATGTTTGACTAGGGCAAGATACTTGATAAGCAGTCACCCCCCGGACTCAAATAACTACGACACTTTCGACCTTGTCCTCAGCAATGCTCTTCTTAGGTTCTACCTCCTCTACCTCCTCGGCTGCTTGCTCCTCATCAGAGATCTCATGTCACAACTTGCCTTTTCGGGCTGTGATAAAACTCTTTCTTACTTACTTTAAGACGAAAATTTAGGAAAATTTTTTTTTCTCTGAAATAAATAATTTACTTACAATAATTTGGTAACTTCTAAAATACTTTTACACACTTATATTTACATAATTATTCTTACTGTTTCAACATTTTTATTTTTAAACATTTCATTTCAAAACATCTTAAAATATACATAGCATAAATATTCAGTAGCAGACTCCATACCCGATCTGCATACATCATTCGTCCATTAGCTCATCATTAAGATTTATTCTGACCTTTTTGTCAGAATACCTATAGCATGAAATACTTAATGAGCTAACGTCAAGCAAGTCCCATAAATCCCACATGATCAATCAAATGAATGCATGATTCAATTATGCTTTCTTATAAACTTTCTTTATCATCCTCATTTCTTATTTTTAGCTAGGGCCCAAGTGTTCGTACCATTGCTCATTTTCATTTAGGTCTACGCAACACCGTGACCATATTTTATCCTTTAAACTCCCTCTTGATCCAAGAGTCGATACGATACTTTTCTTAATTTCTGGTGACATATTTACCAGTCTATTTATTATGGTTGACATACCATGCATGATGTGAGAATCACATGTTATCCACGATACATAAATTCATTTGCATAGCATAGTACACACAAGTACCTACTTTATATACATACAGGTATTCATCATTGTATGCACAAGTACGTAACATTCTATACACACAGGTATTCATCATTGTACATATAGGTACATAATATATTGAACATACCAATATATAACATGCTATACACTCAGGTATTTTAATCGTATACTCACAAGTATCCATACTATATCCCTAGGTATCGTTTCATAGCAAACATACAAGTTTACATCTTAATATACACTCAAGTATACATGTACATAGATTCTATACCTACATTTTCATACTGTAGGTGGGAAAGGTACTTAGTTGTTTTTGTGTACCGTAAAATCAACTTTGATCTCCTTTCTCCTAGACTCTTAGGATCCTGTTGGCCAATTACAAGACTATTAGCCAATTCCACTACGTTTCGTTACAAAACGTTCATTGCTTAATTAGTCGAGTTGCACAACTGTATACAACTTTAAAACCACTGGTTTCCTTATTCGTATCTTATTCTATATCATTATCGTTATCGAAGAGCGGAATTAGTTCTTTTTCCCCTTTTGGGGTCTTTTTAAAACAATTCGGTCTATTCGAGAAAAATGATTGTTTTGCCCCTAGTAGGCCAACTAACTTCCCGAGCTCGTTTTTGCTCTTCTAATGGAAATAATCTCATACTCATTTCAAAATAATACCCTAATGGCTTGGATTACCTTAATTCTTCATGGTACATTCTTTCTGTAAAATTTTGTAGTTTAGCCCCCTTAACTCAAAATTTTGACAATTTTGCTCTCGAGGGAAAATTGTCCTTTTTAAACCAAAATTTTCTATTTTTCTCAAGGATCATTTTTACTCAAAGTACCATATTCAAAATCCTTTGGGAAATGACGTTTTTGCCCTTTTTAAAATTTTTTACAATTTTCATAATTTCTTTGAAAAATCAAAATCTCACAATCGATCGAGATTTTTGATGAACTGTCGATAGTGCCCAACAGTTTCATCGAGATCTACAACTTTCATGTTATAACTTTTGTGAAAATCTCACTGTACAAGGGTGTTTTCGGTCATTTTTCAATTCTGTCGAGAAAGAACTTTTTCTTTCAATTTAGTCCCTATGGCGTTTTTATAAAAATCCATTTCAAAATTGCAAATCTACCCTTTTAGAAACCGTTTCATGCCTTATTCAAATCATCCTCATGCTCAAACATCACTTTTGCTAAGACTAACATCAAAATTGCAAAAATAATACTTTTTGCAAAAATTACTATTTTGCACCATAAACCAAAATTTCACAACTTAAACATGCCATACATCATATTTACATGAAATTTCATCAAATACATGCTCAAGAACCCACATGGGTTTAAAAGAATAAAAATCAAAACATAATTCATAAAATTTCAAAACTTTGAAATCTAAAACTTACCAAAATAACACTCTTTGGATTTCTAGCCTTCAAAATTCCTTTAGATCTCCTTCTTAAACACTATTTTCATGCAAAAACACCATAGATTAGCTTCCTTTCCTTTTTCTCAAGAAAAACCTTAAAAACCCTTAAAAAGTTTAAGTTGTTACCTTAAATCTTGTAAAGATTCCTTGAATCTCACCTCTTGAACTTAGTTGGGGTTATGTTTGCAAAGTTTTGGGTTTGAGAAATTTTTTTGAAAGCTCCTTCAATGGCTGTCGAGCATGGGAGGAAGAAAGAAATGAAATTTTTTGATAATTTTGCATTAAATGCTCACTTATCTCGTTTGGTGACCCATGGTCACCCACTTGATTACCCTATGGTGTCATCATGCTATTAGGCCACATTTCTAAGCTTGGTGGCCCAATCAAATCCGATTGGGTGTCCACTTTGTGGGGCCCAAAAATGTGCATAGTATATTTTTTTGTCACGTAGTATTTTTCTTACACTGTTGTGGCCAAATCAATGTACCTCCTATCCTTAGACTGTATAAAAATATTTTACTTACTTTTCATTCACTTTTGGAGGCCAATCATGACATTTTCTGTATCTACATTTTCACTTAGTAGTATTCTTATACTACTCAAGCCTCCTTTCTACCTCAGGTTACGATTTAAACAACTTCTATGTCCTATTTACATTTTAATTTCCCATTCACTTATATCACAATTTTACAATTATAAGAAGACACGATTCTTAAGGTGACGGTCTAAATCATAAGATCCGCAATCGAGGGAATAAAGTTGGGCGCTTTATTCATGTAAAGATTGTTATGTTGTCTATATCCCTATTGGGAGATGGTTTGTCTTGACCATCGGAGGTGGACTCCGTGAATAAAAACATTGGCACGTTGTCATAGGTGACGATGTGTTGGATCGGGACATAAAGTGAATTGATTTGGATTAATAATTCTGTCTTGGTAAATCGATTCAGTTTAGACAATCATTTGTATTGCATCTTAATCCTGAGATGAATAGTGGGCCCGTTGTCTTGACTTGTGTCTTTTGATGTGCCAAAGGGTGACACCTATATCTCAATAGTGGTATGCATGCCGGTACGTTGGAGGCATGACTCTTGATGACGTAGACCTGTTATTCACAGATATGGAATCCATAGCTCCTCTTTAGGAGTAGAGATATCCTCTTATATGCGTTATCCTGTAATTGAAAAACTGGAGCGCTCAACCATTTGGATACATAGGT
>CAMOHE010043346.1:0-13465 GCA_946598075.1 Artocarpus hirsutus | reverse complement strand
AGCACAATGTAAAATACTCAACATAAATAGGAGAGTCACAATAATATTATTTAACTAAATAAAATTTTCATAATTATAGCCACATCACAATCCCAACAAAATATAAAACTAAAACATAATAACAACATAAATAGACAACATCACAAATATTAACATTAAACAAATATCAAAATATTATAAAGATAAAGTTTTGGAAATGACCCAATTTTTTACAAGTGTAGGGTCCCCTCTAAATCTCCAACTATAAAAACACTAAAAAAGCTAAGAACAAAAGAAAAAATATATATTTTTTTCTTTTCCTTTGGAGCATTGCTTCCTTGGAAATGAGCTAAAAGCTCTTATTTTGCTAATGAGCATTTGGAAAGCTCTCTGATCTGGGATGTTTAGAGCTCCTGCTCCCCTCCGTATATATAGCCTCTAAAGAGAGGGGTGAACAGGTGAGTGGGTTGGCATTTTTGAGGGGGACCAGGTCGGTTTTTTTGAATAGCGAGTTGGCGGATAAGAGAACCGCAGATAGCCCGTAGAACTGAGGGCAGTTTGCGGGCGGTTTGTGATGGGTTGGGCTTCTACTATTGGGCCTGACGTATTTTTTTAGTTTTTTTAGTTTCACTCTTTACACAACACACACTTCATTGTTGTCTACTTGTCTCCGAAGCTGCACATGTACGTCTGCACATTCTCTTCACTACCTTTCTTTTTTTTAACTCGCACTTTCATGCATCTTTGCACACACTGTATGCATATATAAATATATATAATACTGAATACACCTTTTTTTAGCCTTATAATGTAAGTAAAGATATAATATTTCACACATTTGTTGGCCAACAGGCAAACTCACACACCATACTGCACTCTTTTATTTTTTATTATTCTTCTTCTTCTGCTACACGAGAATTTTTTTTTTTTTTTTTTAAGATTTAGGTGAAGGAAAACGGGTTGAACAAAATGTTTGAGAGGTGTTAGGTATGTGGTTGTAAGTGGCGGTGATTGTAATATTTGAATACGTATATGGCGTTTGGATTTTTTTTTTTTTTTTGGTGAATTGATTTGGAATGGAGGGGATATAAGGAAAGGGAATGAGTGATAAAAGGCCCCTTTTTTTTTTATCTCAAAATTTTTGAAAATATTTTTACACGTTTTTTGAGATAAATTTTGAAAACACTTTCAGTACAATTCCCAATAAATTCTTCTTTTTCAAAACAAAAGCATTTTCACATATTTTAAAAAAATACCAAATGGCCCCAAAATATAGCATGTCTGCGTTGGTGATGGGGAGGTTATTATATGTTAGATGATGGTGTTCGAACAAAATAAGTTTTTTTTTTTTTACTTTTTATTTTTGTGAGAACTGAGAGGAGATAAGAGGGAGAAGTGGAGATTGGAGAAGGAAAACAGAAAGAGGGCTTGTGTTCGTGTTTTCTTTTCATGTTTTCTTAGTTTAGGGATTATTTATTTAAAAACATTAATCAGCAGGCGGGTTTTGGTTTAACCCGCCTAAAACCTCAACTCGCCACCTACCCGTCTATCTATGTTGACGAGCAGGTTGATGACGTGGACCCAAAATTTTCGGCAGGGGCGACTAGGACGGGACGGTTGGCAGGTGCGGGGCGGTATCTATGCAGCCTTATCCAAAAAGGCATGTTTTGGAGTAAAATACAATTGCACAAAAGCAATCGTACAAAGGCAACCCAACGATGGCACAAAGACACGTTTAATGCACTCAGCAACCATTAATTGCAATTTTAGAGATTAAGTCAGTGTGCACAAAGGCAAGTTGATCCGCACAAATGCTTCTCACGGCTTTAATTAGGCCTCACACGCGCACAAGAAACGAGGAGTGGCTTCTAGCGGCTGATTGATTTCTTTGTCATTCAATTGTGTTTTGCCTCAACTTTGAAATCCCTTTACACTTTTATTCTCATTTTTGCCCCAGATTCCAATTTTCCTTGCCATTTAACCCAGACAAACTATTTATTGAACAAAATAAAAATTACTACAAATATAATTGATCATGAATATATATAATTAAACATGTTTTACAGACTACACACAAAAATCTTAAAAACACAAAAAAACTAAAAACCCACAACAATGCTCAGTTAGATGTTTTAATAATAAATAAAAATGTAAAAATAAATGATTTTAAACCTTATAAAATGTACATTTTTACATCATTAGGATATTGGGAAATTGTATGCATAGAGAAGAGAGGATGTTGATCTTTGAATTCCTAACTACAAAAAGTTTTGGACTTATACATTTTCAATTAGCCTTCCTAAATATGACTTATTTCATATTATTTGTACCTCCAGTCCAAGGATTTTGAAATATAACTTTATGCATCTAAACTGGCCCAAAGCAGACCAGACACGGATAACTGTTTTTGATTGGAGGAAGCGCTTTTATACTGTAATGCCAATCGGCCGTGGACTTCTTTATCTTCATTTCGATCCAAAAGTTTGAGAATTATTTATTGAGATCAATATGATATCATAGATAATTTGATATCTGACTTTGGGTGGTAAGAATATTTGGAGGTGATTTGACTGGAGTAAATACTACGAGAGGAGAGTAGTTGGTGCAAAATAAGTTCAAATATGTCTCTAATTGATCTTCTTTTCTACTCAACTACAATTTTCATATCTTTTCAACTTTATATACTTGTCAAAAATTATGAGATTTATTTTTCTATTTTACTTAGATGGGCACTTTTTTGTGAAATCTGAAATCTTTTGTGCCATGATCATAACCTCAATCTTATAGGACATGTACGTTGAGACTTATTAGTTAATTTTCCTTCGTTCCTTATATATTTTTTAAATTTATAATACAATTATTGTTAAAGCAAGTCTTCATGATCTTACGCATGGAAGCTACTGAGGACCGTACCGATGGAGCTTATAGATGTTTTGATGGAGAATGTTCATGCATCAAAGTGTTGAGATGTACATTCATATTGGGTTATTGTGTGTTCAAAAGTCCCCTGCAGAGAGGCCTTTAGTTCATCCGTTTTCTTCATGGTAGATAGTAAAAAAGTTTCTCTTCTCCCAACCTAAACTACCTGGATTTTACACTGTAAGAGCTTTCACAAAGTTGACTGATCATTCTTCGTTTTCATTATCAAATACGCCAAATCATGTTTCAACTGAGATAACTGTTACAACAGTACAGGGGAGATTAAAATATATATATAGGAAAAAGAAAAAGATGAAAAAAGGAGATGATACAATCAGGCAGAGAGCCAACACAAGACTAGTAGGGGCACATGCCCTCAATAGAAATTCGAAATAAGATGTTGCGGCGTTCTATGCCCCCCTCTGGTTTAACTTTTGGCTGTCTTAACAGAGTAAACATTAGAGTTAATTGGATTAATGGCCTGCTCACGTTTATTGGATTAATATATGATTATGGTTTGTAAATATTTTATATATGTCCTTAAATGTCATCATTAAAATAATTACTACGTAATTATCAAGTACAAATATGATATCATTAAAATATACTATATTATTAAAGATATTTTTAAGATATTTTAAAATATCATTAAAATACACTATATTATTAAGGACATTTTCAAAATGTTCTGAATATTATTTAATTTCAATATTAACAATAAGTTGGTCATGTATTGCTTTTTTTTCTAAACGTTTATTTTGGGCTTGATTAAACTCCTTTTCATGTTCTAAGACAAACATAAAACTTTTCAACTTTTTTATGTATTTAAGTTAATTAACGATTCAAATCTTTTCCAATTTAGACATTTTTAGCTCTTTTTTTTTCGTGCTCACATAAGCATTTCTTCTCCTTATAATAGCCCCCTTTTTTAATTTTCAAATAGTACTATAGCTAGCGATTCTCTTCTCTCATTTGACGCAGTAAAATTTACTATTCTATCAAATATTTTCAACCTCTCACATTCTATACTTTTTTATTGAGAAACTTTAAAATAATTTTATGTTTATTTATGCCCCTGTTGTATGGCCAAAATATTACTCTAAACATGGACGTTTGTACCATAGAAGAGGTTATTATATCCATAGAGAGGTGAAAATTTTGTAACTTAGGAGATTGATAAAAATAAATGTCCAAAAAAGTCGACGGTTTTTCAAAACAAAGTTTAAAATAATAAAAATATTTTTTTTAATTTTTTATTTAAAATTTCAACACAAATTAATGTAGTAAGGTTTTGAGAATTATTTGTATGTTTTATAACTAATATGAAATTTAACTCTAAGCAATAATTATATAAAACATTAGATTTATAAAATTTTTTGCTATTAAAAACAATCATATTTATTATTTTTATAAGGCAATTTAAAACGACAAAATAATTAATTTTATAATGCAGTAATGGTTTTTCTATAAAAAGTAGCAAATAACCATCTCTTACTAATGATTTGATACACTGATTATGAAAATTTTAACCGCTGTCACTACAATTATAATTAACATAATTTTAATATAGAAAAGATAATAAAAACCAAAATTAATATATTTCAATAGAATAAATTATTGTGTTAATTTTGACAAAACTTCGTCTTATTAAATGGTTTAAGAAGACACTATGCCATTCTTTGTCGACAAGTACCAAACATTTATTGTGCCAGTTTATGTTTATAATGCAGCAAAACTCAATTGAAAAACAGGCGTGATTTCATCATTATTAATATTAATTATACAATATAATTAAATTACATAAAGAAAGCATGACTTAATTTATGCAAGAATTGACAGTATAACAACATTAATAATAATTACTAAAAACTTGAAAAATATGATTTATTCTATAATAAACATAAATATTACAAAACAAATACAAAGTTAAAAATCATATCGGAGTCCTATGCTTATGATATCATCTTTCGGCTTTACTAAACTTTCTATACTAATTTAGGTATTATTTTATATTAAAAGTGTTGTTGGAAGATTGTTTTAGTAGCATATCCTTTAAAAAGAAGGACTGTTGAGTTAAGCCAAAAGCTCATCTCTTGGGAAAAAAAACTAAGAAAGAAAGAGAGGGGGTGTTGAGAATGGAGGTGCACCTCTCGTATTTATATTGATAAAAAATCACTATTTATCATTTTTTTAATAATTAATTTTTATTTATTTTTAACATCGGGAAAATTTTAAATTAGTACCTTCGTTATAGGAAAATATACGTTTAGTACCTTATATTTTGGAATATTTAATATTGCTACTTCAATCTTTGAGAAAATATTTTTTTAATACCTTGGAGCCCTTGTTTTAGGATATGAAAAAACAAAATTACTTTTTGTATAGTTGATTGAAATTTTGAGTATAAACAAAAACCAAAAACTGAAAAAATAAAAAAAGATTGTTCAATTTTTTCTGTTCTTTTTCAATGCGAGTATTGAAAAACATATCCCCTTGATAAGTTAGTTTTAGGCTAATTAATTAGATGATTCTCACTTAATATTTTTGTTAGTTTTGAGCAATTTATAAGAATTTGATAGGTTCTATGTTTTCTTATAGGTTTTGAGGAAAAAGGATACACGATAATAAACTACAGGACAAAACGGACCAAAAATAAGCACAAGTGGACACGAGGAAAAAATAGAGCCTAGATGTTAGCTTATGGACGCCTAGGCTCTCTTATAGATGAAGTTCCATACAAAAACCTGAGAGCAAAGTGTCTAGGCGCCATAACTTAGGTGCCTAAGGGCAACAATCCTGCCACCTAAGTGCCAACCTGAGAATTTCTTCACGAACCTGTGTAGTGCCTAGGTGCTACAATCCTGGCGCCTAGGCACCATTACGAAGCCTAGGCACCAGAAAATCGAGCCTAGGCGCCGGTGCAATTTCAACTCAAATTTCAGTGTAATTTCGTCTCAAAATTGCCCTTTTAAACCCTAGCCTATAAATAGAACATTATAGAGAGTTGGAGCATGAATTTTTAACAGGGAGAAACTACAGAAAAAAGGAGAGAAACTACAAAAAAGAAGGGAGGACTCACTGCTTTGGAGAAGGAGAACGGTGCAACCCGGAGACAAAAATCATCTTCGCATCTAAACAGAGTTCTTTTCTTTCATTCATCATGTTTAAGACATTATTTAGAATTGTTTTTAGTTTCATTAGGAACTAATTTTCTCTATTCTAGAACTATGATGTAGCCGGATTATGAATGTTCACATTTATTTAATTTAATTCAATTCGATATTTATTCATTATCTATGCTGAGTATTTGATCTTATCTTAATGCTTGTAAAAGTTTGCGCACTTTTTGCATGATTTGTGATTTAATTTGAGGCTGAGAATTGATAATTCAATTAGACCATGATTGAATGCCATGAGATCATCATAGGATAGAGATATCTATGAGACTTGTGTAACTGGTGAATTTCTTGTTCTTAATAAATCTTGGTAAGTTTAGAGTTTCCACAAAGATGTAGGAAATTTGTTAACTGAGATAAATTATTGATGCTTGAGAAAGATTAATGATTACCTAAGAGAAATTCGTTATCGGCATAGGAGTAAACATTAGTTAATTAAATTAGATAATTTGAATACGGTTAATTTAGGTGAAATCAGATGCCCTATTCTTTTATTTATTTAGTTTTTTATTTATATTTTTTTTTTGTTTTGTTATTTTTCTATTTTATATTTGATTGTTCAAATAATTTTAAAGTTAGCCAATTTCAATACTTAGGTAGACTAACGCAATCCTCGTGGGAACGATACTCCCCTCACTCTTTATTACTTATCTACGATTCTATGCACTTGTAGATTTCTCGCAACACCCCTTCCTAACCAAATATATATGTATACTTGCCAAAGTCCTGAGCATGAAAGTTGGTTTGGACTTTTTCAACGGATGGCTATATATGTCTGGCAAGCAAGCTTTCCTGGTATTTGAGTGAGATTAATCTCATTCAGTGTTTTCACGTAAATGATCTTCTCTAGCAGCCATTTTGTTCCTCCTCGGTATTTTTTTTTTTTTTAATGGCAGGTTTTGCCCAAGAAGATACCAACGGGCTGAAGATCATTTTCCAGCTTTTCGGCTTTTCCTGGCAGAGCTAGCACTCAAATCATTTCTGGAACTTAACTGCTTTTGTTCTTAGCCGTGCAGGAATTAAGGAAGTCCCTACACTCTTCTTTTGTGGTAAAAACATTTTGTGATTAAAAATTTTTAGTCACAACAATAATTGAATTAAATTTGTGACTAATTGTATATTAGTTTAACAGTTTTTTAAAAATTATTGTGACTAAAAATTTAGTTTTTTTTAATACCTTGTCCAAATTAAATTAGTTAATGCCAGTTTGGGATTGCTTGACTTTAAGATCTAGACGCAACAATAGTCTATTACCATTTCACTTCCTAAGAAAGCTCCTGTCTCCAATAGGAATGAGTGGAGTGTATAGTTCAAAAGAAAAAATAATAATAAATAAAAGCTACATGATAGACAAGTTAAAATAAACTTCGTGGAAAGGGAAGAAGTTTTCAAACTAAAAAGATAAAAAAAGAAAAATGAACAAGCGGAACGCAGGAAGGCCTTGCCTCCCAATCTTTTGTTGTACTCGCAGTTGCGTTCATGTAATAACTACTGGTAACCAATGAAGATGGTTGTAATCATTTTCTTCTTCTCTCTGATCTGCTTAGACAATTCCATAGCAGCTGATGACGCCATAAAACCAAACCAAACTCTCCCAGACTCCGGCCAAACTCTCACCTCCACCGGCGGAAAATTCAAATTAGGCTTCTTCAGGCCGCTGAATTCCGAGAACCGCTATGTGGGCATATGGTTCAACAATATTGAAGAACTCACTGCAGTCTGGGTCGCCAACAAAGAGAACCCCCTTAATGACTCTTCAGGTGTCCTGAAAATTACTGAAACCGGAAACATAGTAATCGTCAGCAACCAAACTGAGAACCCCATATGGTTCTCAAATTCAACAGCAAAAGACCCAACTTTGCAGCTCTTAAACACTGGAAACCTCGTTGTTAAAGATGGCATAAGCGGAAACTACACGTGGCAGAGTTTCGACCACCCATGCGATTCGCTTATAGCAGGCATGAAGCTCGGATGGGACTTCACAACGGGTCAAAGTTGGAAGTTAACCTCCTGGAACAGCCAGCAAGATCCATCCAGGGGAATCTACACGTATGAATTTGATCCACACGGGATTCCACAAGCACTTCTGCGCAGCGGCCAAAATATTGTGTACAGAAATGGTCCTTGGGATGGTGTCCGCTCAGGCGGCGATCCTCCCCTCGAAGAGCAATCCGTTTTTAAACCCAATTATGTTGTCAATGAAGCCCAACACTTCTATTACTTCGAAAACGGTAATGGTTCCACAATTACGAGGTTCTTTTTGGATCCATCGGGATCTGCAGAGCAGCGCTGGTGGAACTACGCAAGTGGCAGCTGGGATACCATGTACGCAGCGCAGAGAGACGAATGCGATGCTTTCGAACGCTGTGGTCCTAATGGAATCTGTGACATTAATGACAACCTTATTTGCCGTTGCCCAACTGGGTTTGAGCCAAAAGAACCAGAAGCCTGGGCTGCGTTGAATTCAAGCGCCGGGTGCATGCTCAAGACGCGTTTGAACTGTAGCGCTAGCGAGGGTTTCAAGAAGTTCTCTCAATTGAAGTTGCCGTACGGTTCGAATTTTTCGGTGAACGGGTCCGTGGTGAGAAGGGAGGAGTGTGAGATGATTTGTAGGAGGAGCTGTTCATGTGTGGCTTATGCTGTGGCTAAGGTTGGTGGCTGTGTAGTGTGGTCTGGGGACATGCTTGATATGAGAATTTTCAGCCAAGGTGGGCAAGATCTATACGTTAGAATGGCAGCTTCTGAATTCGGTAAGACCCTAATCTCCTCAGCTGAAATAGATCCATTTTATTTTTCTATTTACAGTAACATTTTATCTAATCAAGATTTGCCTTGCCCTGCTTTCTTTCCTTTTTTTTTTTTTAATTTTTAACCATCACCAATTGTTGATTTTTTTTTTCTTGGAAAGTCCAACCAAGTAGTTGCACTGCCTCCTTGTTCTTATACAATCGATTATATCAACTTGTTGATTGTGTTCTTTTAACAGAATATGTTTACTCTGAACTTATTAAGTTATTAATCTGCTATATTCTGGATCACAGGATCCGATGATGGTGGAAAAAAAAGGGCGGTGATTATCTCAGTGTTAGTTATCTCAGCGTTTATTCCGTTGTTTTTGGTGGGTCGACACATCAGGAAGAGGAGGAACTCCCGCTCACACATAAGCCAAGGTATACAATATACAAATGATCTATTCTTTTCCTAAGATGGGGGGATATTTTTTTATTTTTTATTTTTTGGGAGCCAGAAAAATTATATTCATAGTGATCAATTACTCAATGGTCATAAGAGGCCATTACTCTGATCTCGGTTCTTTGACTAATATTAAGATGCAAACGTGTCAATCAAAATAATTTAGTTATATGAAAAGTATTAGTTTCTGTGCAGTTGTTTATAATTGGCGTGTACATTACCCTCTCTTGGCGTCAAAACTTCTTGATAAATATCATTTTTCTTTCGGATATAAAAAAAAAAAAAAAGTATGCTTTTTGTTCCTTTTACTATTTTATTAGGCTCTTTATTGTCGTGAAAACAAAAAATTTAAATCAATGCAGAAAAATATTTTCTTTGTTATTTTGTAGTTGAAACAATGTCTCCCTCCATGGCCTGGCTCTTCCGACGACTTCATTGCCATAATGTGACATTTTATATTTCTTATGGAATATGACATTTTATTAGAGTAACAGTTTTTATTTTTTATTTTGTCAAAGGCTACCATGAACAATTCAAATGATTTGAATGTGTCATATGTTTCAGCTTACTTTTATTGTTTTTGTAGAGAACGCAATAAAGAATTCAAATGAAGATCAGGATCCTATTCTTCTAGGAGAAGACGTAGACCTACCTTCATTTGACTTAGACACCATTGCCAATGCTACTGACAACTTCTCCCCCACAAATAAAATTGGAGAGGGCGGTTTTGGTCCTGTTTATAAGGTGCTTTCATTGTCAAATAAACAACTCTTAAAATACTTTTTCATATATTAATTTAAACTGAAAAAAATAAAAAAAAAATTAATGCCTTATATAGGGTATGCTTCCAACTGGACAAGAAATAGCAGTGAAGAGGCTTTCAAAATATTCTGGACAAGGCCTTGTGGAGTTCAAGAATGAGGTTATTTTAATTGCAAAACTTCAACATCGGAATCTTGTGAGGTTGTTGGGATGTTGTATCCAACGAGAAGAGAGGATGTTGATCTATGAGTACATGCCCAATAGAAGCTTGAACCTATACATCTTCAGTTAGCGACCCTCCGTACTTTTTTTCTTTTTTGTTTATATATTTGGTTTTGAGCCTTTAATTGGTTCAGTATAATATTTGACGTTTAACTTCAAACGTCTGTGAATTGGCACAGATCAAAGAAGGGGTAATGCACTTGATTGGCAGAAGCGGTTTGATATTATAGTAGGGATTGCTCGAGGACTTCTTTATCTTCACCGAGATTCAAGGTTAAGAATCATTCATAGAGATCTTAAAGCTGGTAATATTCTCTTAGATAGTGAGATGAATCCTAAGATATCAGACTTTGGCATGGCAAGAATATTTGGAGGTGACCAGAATGAAGCAAACACTAAAAGAGTAGTTGGAACATAGTAAGTTTAACGGTCTCCAATTGCTTTTATACACTTCTGATGGAGATTAAAATATTATTTATTAACAAATTTCAATTCATTCATATTTATCTTACGAGTAGGATTACACATTCTATATATTTTGAAGTTTTTTATGTTTATTTCATTCGTTATTAGAATAGAGTTAAAATTTCATTTTATATAAATTGCTTAGTTATAGTTAGTTATAGTTATTTTCTCCTCATGAGTTCTTGTTCTCCTCCACCTCTATCTCCTTAGTTCTATTTATCCCTATGAGTCTATTCTTATGTATAAATTCTACGTCTGTTCTAAATTCTATCAAGCTCCTATATCAATTGATTAGCTTAAACTATTCCGCACTTACATAAGAATAGCGTCCTTTTCTCACTCATTAATCTTATACATATAGTTGTTAAACCATTTTGTGATGGTAATTTTTATTTTGTTTGCAATGCAGTGGTTATATGTCTCCAGAATATGCAACAGACGGGATCTTTTCAATGAAATCTGATGTCTTTAGTTTCGGTGTCATGGTTTTGGAGATAGTCAGTGGGAAGAAGAATAGAGGATTCGAGCATCCTGATCATGAGCTCAACCTTTTAGGACATGTGAGTTGAGACTGAATTTCTAATTAGTTTTCTTTTACACCTTGTTTACCATATGTCCTTCTAATTCCCATGCTAAATCTGAAATTGAGTTTTGAATGTTTTAGGCATGGAAATTGTGGAATGACGATAGACCAATGGAATTGATGGATATTTTGTTGGAGAACGTTCATGTTTTAGAAGTGTTGAGATGTATACAAGTTGGTCTGTTGTGCGTTCAAAAACGCCCTGAAGTTCGGCCCTTAATGTCATCAGTTCTCTCCATGTTGGATAGTGAAAATACTTTACTGCCTCAACCTAAACAGCCTGGATTTTACACTGAAAGAGTTTTTACAGCGGATACTAACTCTTCATCATCATTGAATAAGCCGAATGTATCTACGGACATGACTGTTACAATACTACAGGGCAGATAAAACAAGAATATGGAAAAAAAAAAATGAAGAACAATTTGAAAGTGTTTAAATTGATGCAATGAGATACATTTCGTTCATCTTCAATCTTCTCTTCTTGGTGTTCAAAATATTTCTCTCTTGAAAATTCTTAAACCTAAAAATAAAAAGAAAAATCTAAAAGAAGTTTGCCTTGATTTTTACCTATACAGTTAAGGGAAAATAATAATTAAACAGAGAAACTGAAATAACAATAAAATAGAATTCAATTAAAAATAACATAAAAATTAAATAAAAATCAATTAAAAGACCCAAAAATTTCATAGTATAAAACTAGCTTTTCACCCAACTTCAACCTAAGCTTCTTGGATTACACTGAAAGAGCTTTGGAGAGTTGGCTGAGTCTGCATTATCATTATCGAATAAACCAAATCATGTTTCTATTGAGATAACTGTTGCAACATTACGGGGGACAGATTCGAAAAATTTAAAGGAAAAAGAAACAAGAAGAAAAAAGAGATGACCCAATTTGATGCATCGAGTTTCGTTCTTCCACACTAAATCTTGGAGTTTTTGAAATCCTCCAATTATAATACTCATTTAGATGAAACGCAGTCGTCACCAATGCGTCGCTTGTGGGGAAGCTTTTCTTCTACACCGAATATAGATTGGTTTGTTTTGTTTTTTTTTTTTGTTTTTTTTTTTTTTTAAATGGGAGTGCCAATTTTTATTATCCTATTCCAAACAAAAAGCTCGCCAAAGTCCTAAGCACGCACGTTTGAAAAAGTCCTTTGAAAAATGTACAATCGACCGCGTCGACAAATATAGGAGGCGACATGACTTTCTTGATGAGTTTGTTTGGACTTTTTTCAATGGATGACGCTATATGTGTAGCAAGCAAGCCTCTCATAGTATTTGTGTTATTTCTCATTCAGTGTTTTGGGGATCTTCTCCAGCAGCCATTTATTCCTCCTTGGAGATTTTTCAGCCTTTCGGGCTTAGTACTCATTTGCATTTTTGGAACTTAAATGCCTTTCTTCTTAGCTGTGCTTGCATTAAAGAACTCTGTTATTCTTTCCTTACGGGTTCATACACTTGGTTTCATGTTGACAAAATAGCAATGACAAAGCAAAATTTTTTCATTACACAGTCACATTTAAAAATAAAAATAACAACTAAAGTATTGATATTGATAATTTGTTTCGACCGTCTAACCTAACCCTATATAGGCAGAAAGAGAAAATTAGGCCGAGTTAGGCCAGGTTAATTGATAAAAAAGAGAGAACTAGTTCAATCCAAGCCCATTATAAGACTAGAATTGAGCTTAAAAAAAAAAGGAAAAAAATTTATTGACTTGTCTTTATTATATTTTAGGCCCAAATTTTTCACCAAATAGAAATCTTCTTGTCAAAATTGTATCATATTGTTAGTTTGGGATTAGTTGACTTTGGTATCTATACTCTAAAAATGTCTATTCCAACTTTACCTTTGTAAGAAAGCTCTGCTTGGGACACATGTCAGACCTGGCACCATTAGGAGTGTATAGCTCCAAAAAGGAAGAGAAAAAATACCCATTGACGAGTCAAATAAAACTTCGTGGGAGGGGAGGAGTTTTCAACTTAAAAAGATAATTGAAAACAAATGGAGAAGCAGAACGTAGAAAGGGCCTCGCCTCAAACTCTCGTTGTACTCTAATTCGCTTTCATATTACAACTACTCATAACCAATGAAGCTGGTTGTTATCATGTTCTTCTCCTCTCTTTTCTGCTTACACAATTCCCTAGGGGCTGATGACGCCATA
>CAMOHE010043345.1:0-33393 GCA_946598075.1 Artocarpus hirsutus | reverse complement strand
CTTATGAAAATATGCCTAGTGCACTATTATGATGATGATGATGATGATGATGTTCATGAAATGTTTTTAAGTTGTGAGAATTACAATGTACTTACTAAGCATTAGCTTATTCAAGTTTTTCATCATGTTGCAGATAAGGGTAAGAAAATTATGGAGTAGGCGGAGGACAATGACAGGCGTGTGAGCTCAGGAAGATGGTTTGCAAATGGAAGAACACCAAGGAAAGAGATTTAATGGAATAATCTATGATTTTCGATTTTGAGTATGTTTATAACATTTTTGAATTTTAAGGATATGTTTTATAATTTTTGAGAATATTTATTTAATAGACTTTTATTATTTTATAAAGTTTCTTGCGCATTTGAAGTTTTAAAACTTATTTTTAAATCAAATTTTTCTTTTGTTCGGCCTGCCGACCATACTGGTCGGACTGTCAAATAATTTTGATCGGCCTGCCGGTTGTCATGTATCGGCCTGCCGATCTTGTTGATTTTAAAACCCCATTTTGCAAGGTCTCGGATGGCCTGCCGATTGGTGACCTTCGGCCTGCCGAAATTAAAAGTTCGGCCTGCCGGCCGAGATGTGTTCAAACAATTTTATCTTTTGTTTTCAAAGGTCATTTAATTTTATAAATGATATTAGCAAACTATTTACAGAATGTTCATGGAAAAGCGAATTGTTATAATTAACTAATTATAATTTCTTGCGAATTGTATTTTTGTAAAAAAAAAAATGTATGTAAAGATCCTGAGAATGCTTTTCCAAACTATGATTTCAAATGCATGTTATTAATTACAATAGTTTGCTCCAATTAATGTTTTAAAGAATGAATGTAACGACATCTGTGACGTCCAGAAAGGGGGCGTCACAATATATATGTAGTTATATGTTTTCATTATTGAGTGGAAGAGTAATTATAATTTTGCATAATTATAATTTTTTCAAATAGAGGCAAAATAATATTTTTCAATTATTTAGTAGGGGCACAATAAGAATACATCTAAATTCTTAAAATTTTTTAGGGTAAAGGACTAATTTTAAAAAATTGAATGGGGACACATAATATATGTGTCTTTGCCTGTGTTTTTAAGTACCATATTCTTTGGTTTTTCAAATTACAATAATTGTATATTGAAAACTGCCAAGAGGCATTTGTGAACTAATAGAATGTAGGTCCAGTTTATAAGTCTCATATTATATAGCCCACTCTCAATTAGTATGTAGTATTGAATACCACATATATACTTTAGCGCGTTGCTCTTGTAAATTATGTATACGGTTAAGTTTGGTACTCATCAAAGTGTCCAACTCATCAGCACACAATCTTGGTCGTCTAATGAAAAACACATGGTTGGAATTAGAGCAAGAGTAGGCTAAAGGTTCTTGAATGAATATGTCACACGCCTGTTAAGTTTAGGTTGCTGACATTAGAGTAGAGATATTACATACGTATTATCTTAGTGTTACCGGCAAATAGAAATAAGATCCATTTTAATACAATATTAGATATGCTACACACACATTGACTAAGAATTCTGTAGACATACCAAAAGTGTTGTACTACTATCTGAAATTATTTGATTATTGTTTAAATATGATTCGGTAATGCTTTTTCACTCCATTTGAAATTTTTATTTGTACTCTTTGATCTATGTAAACCGGCAGATATATATCCTGCTACAATCCTTCCTATAGCTATTACGTGAAAACCTAAGCTTCAACCGGATAAGAGATGACATCATTTACACAGTTGATGTCATCTCTGATCTGGTTGTCAGATTAGAGACTTCACCTACATATATATAATTAAAATTTAGTAACCTGTTTGGTTGTCTTTCCATAGATTTGAGATGCAAATTTCATTTATTACTATAGTTTGTAAAAAAATTTATATATATAAGAATTAAAAGACTAACCAACTCACGCGCTCACTAAGTGTGTCCACTCAATCCATTACAAATGCAAATTGGATTAGTAGAAGAGTGCATATATGATTGGGATATTTGCTTTCTTCATAATAACAGTATTTCTCACGTAACAAACCCCACCGTGACCTGAAACTCATTTCATGTATATATCAAATTGAATTACTCCTCTTCTTTTTAAAGGAAAATAAATTCTATCTCTTTCTTCTTCTTTTTTTCAATTTAAATAACTTAACTATGTCTTAGACCATAAACATATCACATGAACTAAAAAAAACTAGCAATACTCGAGAAGAGCTACCATCTATATAAATATATATGTACACACACACGCACATACATATACACATATGTAGAACACGTCTATATACAAATTTAATTTTCCAAAATGACCAAATAAAGAGGGTTTGTGAATCCAAATTCGTGCATTTATTTTTTACACTTTGTTCAATGCAAAGTTGTAATCAACATTGTAGTTTTCATTTTTTTTTTCAAAAGTATATCATAAATTTCACTTGAAAGAAAGGCAATGATTTCAAATAACACTTACTGAACTTTGGCAAAAATTTACTTAAAAGCTGAGCAGAACATCTGTCGTCAATATTATTTGCTAAACAAAAAAGATATGATTATATCACTGAATTTAAAATGCAAATATAAAAGTAACAAATTAAAGAAAAGAAAAAAAAAAGGAAAGGGAAAAAAAGGAACAATGACAATAGCAAGAAAAACAATGTTCAACTCGAGCAGTAAAGGGTCTTGGCCTTTCACAGAAGGTCCCACTTGATTGGGACCCACTCTTTTGCTCGAGTAGCACTAAATCGGAGTGGCAATTGAGCGCCCAAAGGCATCAGGTGAGTATAAGGCTGGCAATTCGAGTCCACGGGTCGGGTTGAACTTTTATTTAAACAGCCAACACGTCAACCCAAACCCGACCCATGACCCGACGGGTCAAAAAAATCCCAACCTGAACACGACCTGACGTGTAGACGGGTTGACCCAACCCGACCCGACCCTTGCAACCCGTCAATATGCTATTTTGTACATGTTTGTGTTGACACGACACACTGACCTGCTAAACCCGATGACTCGCAACACGATAGACCTAACAATAAGCCTACAAAATAAACAATAACCCAACAAAACAAAACCATCAAAAAAGTTAACAAAACTTTGTATAAGTTTAACAAAAACAAATATGTTAGAAATTAGAATCATGTCAAGTTGGATATACAACAAATATTAGACTAATTTGACACATTAAAATTAATTTTAGGTTATATGGATTGCATTAAGGTCACACGAGTTTAATTTAGGTTACACTGGTTGATTAACAACTTTCAGATCAATTTTTGAGTAAACATGATTTCGACACGTTTTTTGCGGATCATTTCGAGTTGATTTAGGTCGACCCAAACCCAACCCGTTTTTTGTGCGGGTCAGACGGGTTCAATCCAATTCCAACCCAAGGCTTATTTTCCCAACCCTAACCCGCATTTTTTGTGTCGGGTTCATGTCGTGTCATCGTGTTGTGACCCAAATTGTTGGTCCTAGGTGGGTACTTCCATAATTCTAATAAAATCATCATAAAATTGGAAAAAAAAAGGAGGTGAAACCGACAATCATGCCTTGGGCGTGGAAGGAAGAAAGTAAGGAGACCGGAGAGATACAATCTTGACCGTCGATTCCCTAAAAGGGCTATGTTTCATTGGTTCAAAAGTTATGTTCTTCTCATCTTTGGTCTTCTTCACCAATGGCGAAGCCAATACTTTTTCGGGGCATAGAAAATTAGAATACAATTTATTGAATAAAAAAATATAATAATATATTTTAATGATTTAAATAATTTAATGGTTGCACATCAACATATTTCATAACGGCACAACCGATATTTTTATTATTATGTGGGATATGGTTGTAATTTTTTTTTTCAAAATAAAGACATAGCTAAATTTTTTTAACTATAAAATAGGAGTGAAATTTCAAATTTTAAAAAATAAGTGGGGAGTGTTCTTGACCATCGTAGCCTAGCGTTCACAGTTACCACACATGGAAATGGAATGGATTACTCCAAATTACTCCTCTTTATATGATGTTACTAATATTATTATATGGTAAATTATCAATTTACCTCTGTACCCATCGGCTCTACTTTACTTGAATTCATGCCTGTTTTATTTTGGATCTCATATTTTAAAATGCTATGGCGAACACCAGTTGGATCTCATTTTTCTAACTTTTATTAATGTTTAGAATTTGTTGTAATCCCATATGACAATATTTTTTTCCGCTTTCGACCCAAACTATTACTTCAGTTGTTAGATTAAGTTTTTAACGATTTTATTTATGATTGCAAATAGTCATATATCCTACATTATAAATTTTTAATGTTGAAAATCAAACTTTAAAAAAACGAATCCAATATCTAATATAACAAGTGCTACCTATAAAGCAAAACAATAGTTCTTATCTTGTAAGGACCGTGAGGTTATATATAATATTAACATATAGCTGATGTTGTAAAAGACTACAAACAAAAAGGTCATAAAGTACCAAACACTTGGATGAAGCCGAAACTTATAGAATCCAAGGAGGCTAGAGGATGGACAGTTCAGACTTGGGCTAAGGATATAAGGTCAGAGGGAGAGATTAGCTAGTGGGGAAGGAGGGGGAAACAAAAAAGATCTAGCTTTGGCTAGAATCCAAGGCAGTAGGAAGAGGAGCGGCAAAGGTCTTGGGGTGGATTTCTCGGAGTTGATCAGACCTAATTTGGATCTAAGACTAGTGTCCACTAGATCATATATAGGAAGAGGAGCTCGTCAGAATTATGGCGGGACTTTAGATCTCCAGAAGAGGAAGAAACAATGGAGGCAACACACCCTCTACTATGATGTTATCTCCTTTTTTTTTTATCTATTTGATTTTCTTGAAATAGAAATTTAGGATAATTTTTTTTAAATATCCAAATGTTCCATGTGTTCCTTTGCATATCATTCTTTAATGATAAAAGAAGGGATCCAACTTTTTATGTTGTTACACAATTATTTGTCATGATCCTTCCATAAAGGAAAAAAAGAAAACATGAAGAGTGCTTTAAGAAAGGGGAAATCAAAAGAGAGACGGTTTATTAATACAAATTTTGAATTATTACTGTAATTTAATTTTTATAATATATTAACCAAAAAAGTGGCGTGTTTTAAGGATTTTGATTTTAAAATTCCATAATGTGTTCTAATTTAGTATGTTTTTCATTTTTTTGTTAGAGAAATATGGTGTTGCATACAAAAAAGAGTAAAGTATTTGAGATTAGTTGGGAAATTACTAACTATTAGGGAAGGTAAAGTATTTGAGATTAGTTGAGAAATTAATGTTACTAACTACTAGGGAAGGTATATATATTAATGGTTTAAGTTTATATTTTCTATTTATCTTCATATTAAAAATTTCTTGATTTTAGTTTTGGGTGACTTGTCTATTTTTATGTTTTGTGACGTGTATTTATACATAGCCCTATTCATAATACTATTTACTAGTCATAATGCTACTTACTAAATATTTCTTCTTCTCTTCTTATTCCGCTAATGTAGGCATATTTACGAAACACAAAATCTTTTTCTTCTCTTCTTTATCTTGCTTTTCTTATTTGATTTTCTATACTAACAATATTATATAGTTGTAGGTAGATAAGATCGGATCCTTTTTTTGAAAACTTTGTACTATATAAATTGAAATGTCTAACTTCTTTAGTATTGTCTTCAACTCTCCAAACTTGGTTACCTATGCTTTTGTTTTCTCTCTTACCTACAATATTAGTTTTTGACTATATAATAATTGCAGCTAAGATAAAATGGAATCTGTTGTCTTCGAAGATGAAATTGTATAAATTTGTCTATTTTTTGTGTGCTTTTTTTTTTCGATAGGCTTAATGGATTCATGATGTTTTCCTATGCACGTGTCCCAAGCATTTTTTTTCTGAATTAATTTAAATAGTATTAAATCTATCGGTCTTCCATAATGGATCTGGTTTGCATCTTGGATGATGCTATTAGCCTGATATCTAAATTACAAGCACACGCACACACGATAACTCCTTGGGAACAACGTCAAAATAGTGCCACAAAAAATTAAATAAAAAAGTGGATGAATTTAATCTTCATGCCCCCAAACTTTTGTCATTACGTTTTCTTACTTATTGAACTTTAAAAAGTAATATATATGCCTCCCTCAAACTTTAAGAATTCAACAAAAAATGCTTGTCGAACTTTAAAATGTTAACAATATGGTTAGTTTTTTTAACATTCTATCCATATGTTTTTTTTACCTCTAAATTCTTGTAACTATGTCATTTTAGCCTATATAAAAACTAGTATATTCTCCCTGGTCATTTTTTTTTCTTTTATAGTAAGCAATTCTTTATACAAATAAAAACTAAAATTGCTCACCTAAGAATCATAAACTGAGGTGGGAAAAAAGGGCTTCCTTTCATCGGGATAAAGGTAAACATGTAGAGCATGTGATTCATGACAACGAACGGCATGGCCGGTGTGAAGCTAAATAAGATTTGTTGATCAATTGCGAAGGAAGCCAATGAAGGATGAAGAAAAGGAAGAGCCAAGAAATAGAAGGAAATTTGGCGTCAATGGAAATCTTTAAATCTATTTCCATTCTAATACACCTCTCTATCAAAAAGCACAGTCCTCTATTCTCTCATTCACTCCAAGCACATACCTTTTACTTATTTGGTGAAAATAGTATATTTACGTATTTGGGTTTGTTTTAATCAGTTTTATTTATGATTTTTTAAGGTTGGTCAATTAAAATCCCACGAGGCAAATGTTCTTACTAGCTAGCTACCTAAAGTGCATGCGTTCATTAGAATTTAACATTTTTTAGTCCAAATATGGCTCACAACCTTTTCTTTATCTTTTTTTCTTTGGAAAGTCTTTTTAAATTTTTTTTGTTATCTATTTCCTTATGCGATAGTCTTTACTAACTTTCAACCAATGAGACCATGAGTCGTCTAAATTACTTTCATAGTCCCCAAAAAAGCATAATATTCTGGATAAGTACACGAGTCTTTAGTACATATATATTTTATAGACATATAATAATATATATATATATATATATATACTATATGTATATATTACTTTTGAAGTGACGCATTTTTTTTAATACACATCGATAGACATTGTATTTTAACTCTTCAACAATAACATAGAACTTGTTCATTGAGAAGATGAAACCAATACAGAAAAAAAAATCATTTGATATGGCAAGGATATTTTTTTATCATAATGTCTCCTTCAAATAAATTATATATCATAATGTCAAGAATAAATAAAAAAAAAATCATTATGGTATTTACAAATACGTTGATACGACGATGACATAATAATAATTATGTTTTGGAGATTAAAAACATATTTATTATCTTATTACCAAAAACCGATCCAATTCATAAATTTAAAGAACCTAATAAACATAAGGTCACGCACAAAAATATTCCACGACACACACCAAAACCCCTTATTACAACATCAATATTGTAACAAACACATTAACCAAAAAGCCATTTGAAGCAAAGACTACATGCTTCCAAAGATCAAAGACAACATGCATCAAAGATTAAGGGCGGAAAAATAAGGCAAACGTCAATAAAGAGGAATCAAATGGCAAAAAGAATGAAACCAAACAACATCTTTTATAACCAACGATGGGTGAAAAACAAAAATGAACATATAACGTGACGTAAAGAAAGTTGGGAGCAGAATAAATGAAAAAACAAACTGATAAAGAAAGCCAAGTCCTTTAACATACACGTTTAGCATAAGTTTTTTCATCATCAGAATTACAAATACCAAAATTAGACACTTGGGTATAATTGGAATTTCAAATCACCAGAATTTAAGAAAAAGAGAATTGTAATGTTGTATAGAAGTAGATATTTTTAGACTTAAATAATGAAGATTTTGATTAAATTATATTAAATAATTTAAATTTTGTAGATATTAAGAATTTAGATTTCTTTCTCCTTCATGTTATCTAGCAAGTTTCCTCTTATTATTTAGTTTCCTTTTTTTAATATTTGCATTGTAAACTTTTTCAATTTAGGATTACTCTTGTAAACTCTATAAATACCTAGTTTATTTAGTGAAAGGCTATGTCATATTTCTTTTCTCTATTATTCTTTATAAGGTATCTATAAATATAGGTATACTAGCCAACCACGTTAAATATCTTGTTATCTTCTTCTTCATTTTATTTTCTTATTTATTCTCTTTATCAAGAAGTTAAAACCAACAGGTTATGTAAATACGGGGCTTAAGCCCCGTGGGCCTTAGCCCATTTCGTCCCTTAGTTGAAAGGAATATGTCAGATTGATCCCACATGCTGTTTTTTCGTCTCAAATACTCATTTTAAAAAAATAATAAGTAAAAAAAAATAAAAACATTTTTAAGGGTCTCACTCCGCATTTATAGTGGAGAAACAATTGCTCAACAATTCTAGAAATCTCTATGCTTCTATTAAAAGTATGAAGTTTTCCAGTGTTCCGTTAGTGTTGCAATCACTAACTGTCATTTCTCAGTTGCTTGTTGTTTTTTACCTGTGTTGTTAATTTCTAATATATTTGTAGGGATGTTGACAAAATCCGTCAATCTACGAATCCATCCAATCCAATTCAATATGAAGGTTTTAGATTGAATTGAAAATAGTTTTGGATTAGTCATAGATTGTTTTATTTTGAGTTTATCTTTTGAAGAAGATTTATTTTAAAGTTCTATTTTGAGTTTATCTTTTGAAGAAGATTTATTTTAAAGTTTCATTGAAGCGAAGGTAACAAATTTAGCTTTATTAAATTATTTTATATTATACATTGTTTATTTAAACTTTTGATGAAAAAGTTAGCCTTCAATATTTTTATTTTAAAAAGTCAAAGCTCAATTTGTAAATCCGTGAATCTAATTCGAAGGTTTTAGATCGCAGATTGGGATTTTTTTAATTCGAAGGTTTTAAATCGGATTACAAATTGGGATTTTTTTCTCAATCCAAAGGCTTTGACTTGGATTGCGGATTGACCTTATCTCCGTAAAATTCAATCCATGAACAACCTTAACATTCTGTCTTTCAAATTATTTCATTTTTTTCCCTATGTTATCGTTCATTTAAAGATAATACTTTTTAATGGAAACAAGTTATCATTTGATGTGTTGCCTGTCTTTTGAATTTTCTGTTCTTCTCTTTCAGTCTTTCTTTGCACTTTCAATGCAATATCGCCGAGCATCTTATTGATCAGAAGTAATTCATGCAAAATTTAAAAATTATTATGGAATCTTGTTCTTTGTAAAGTGTTAGTTCATACCGTATAATGTAGCTGTCAAGCCATGTTTTATTTTATGCTTCTGGACATACTGATTTCTACTACTTGTGTGTATGTTTTGTTAATTTTTATTCATAATTCACATAAACGGGAATAATTTTGGTATGAAATCAAATTTGAAAAACAAAAAAGTCGCCCAAAATTCCTCCATTTCAAATTTTCATTAAGGATTTTAACATTTGGGAAACTTCTGAAATTAGTCCAAAAATCCCATGATCTACCGTATCGTTTTTAGAGACTTTGCAATGGACAAAGTCCATAAAAGAAACGTTGTTTGGGTCTTTCCTTTTTATTCTTTATCACACCATGATTTTGAGACTGAAACAAAGCTTTAGAAGCTCTCAACCCTGGTAGTGTTTTTTTGTTCTTCGGGAAAAATTTACGTCGTCAATAACTGGAGGTATTTCAATACGCACTCTTCTGCTTTAGATCATGTTTGATGTTGTTTTATGCATGTTAGATGTTAACATGTTTTCCCAAATACGTCGATTTCTCAATTGTGTCGTTTTCAGCTCTATACCGTCGTGAATTATCGTTTTTAATAGAGACAACGTGCAATTTTATTGAATTATCTATTAATCTTTTTCCTATCTTCTCTTTTTTTTTTTTTTAAATCAGTTGTAGAAAAACTGTTCTTTGGGGTTTGACGCACATCAAGAGGGGTCACTGGCTAACGCTAACATCCCTTTTATGGTAATACCTGGCCGCCTTTCATGGCTGAAGCAAACAGCACACAACACAGTTCTAACCTCCCATTATTTAAAAAAAACAATCTAATTGAGAGTTTGTTTATTGACTCAGATCATGAGATTACACGAGCACAATCACCAGCTTCACATATTAAAACCGCTGTGTCTTGGTTCAACCGACTTGCCAACTCGGGTTGAAGTTTTGGGTACTCACTTCTTACGAACGATGCAGCTTCATCTGCATGATTAGCGTCCACGAGCGCGAGACAGCAGCCTCTGAACCCGGCACCACTAAACCGTGCTCCGAAGACTCCAGGAGCCCTTAAAAGAATTTCGTATAGTTGAATCAAGGGTTCCGAACCTAAAGAGACTCAGACCATTAGGGACAGTTAGTCATTATTCTCGGACCTTGCAGAATTTACAAGGGGATGAAAAAGATAAAAAGAGTAGTTTGCAGTCTTCCATGAGTAAGGAGACAAGTATTTATTTGCCGAGTTATGCAAACGAATACAACTTGTATTCCACTCACAGGACGAGAACGGTTTGAGGCAATAGCAAGGAGCTATGAAGAAATGGGGAAAAGCATTACCAGACTCATAGTTCTGAATAGAACTTAGACCAGAAGCTGTGATGAGCCTTCCAAAATCTTCTAATTTGCCAGAAGCCCAACATTCAAGTCCTGAAACAATCATGATTCCATGTGAGCTTCAAACCAGGTCATAATGGGTATGCATCTAATCATACACACACAAGCCAAAATTTATTATTGTAGTAAAGTAGATAATAAAAAACGAAAAGTAAAAACAAACAAACAAACCTTTGTTGACCCTTAAATTTTCTGAAAAATAATGCTCCGCCCGTTTAGCTATATCTGGCCCTAATTTGTCCTGCAGGTTATAGATCAGAAAAATAGAAAAAATGTTGAGTTGGTGAACACTCAAGGTTATAGCTCGAGTCATGAATCATCATGTTGAAAAACAGTGAGTGAAAATGAGGTGAATACTCTACAAAATACCTGAATATCATAAAGAACCGAAGCCCCAAAATTACAAAGGAATAACTAGCGAAACCAAGGGCGATGGTCTAAAGTTCCAAGTTTTCGTTGGTCTTCTAGTGCTTAATAAGAAAGCAATTTTTTTCTTTTCAAATGAAAGATGAAGTTTTCATTTGGCTTTAAGCGTATGGCAAGATTAATAATTCTAATGGGGTTCAAAGGAGGAAGGCATTTTTATGCCTTAGGCACCTCACAGAAAACTGCTTACCAAGAGTTTGGTGGAGGCATTTTTGTTAATATGGAAGAGTAATGATTTCACGTTTAGGTAGATAAAACAAATTTCTTGATTCAACAGATGGGTAGAAATTTCTAACTCGGTAAACAAACATTTTGAGTTCTATTAGTTGTTGGAGCAAATAAAGGACAACACATTTCTTATCATTCTTCAATTACAATAGTGCAGGAAATAACACTATCGAGAAATTTGTTATAAAGTGGCAAAAATTTTATCCATTGAAGCAATTTTTGTCTGATGATTGCTGTTATTTCCAACTTCATTTCAGCTCAAAGCTTTAGCCGATAACCGAATTAGTTTTATGCCATTGAAGTTCCTCTGTCAGTTGTGGCACATAACTATAAGAAATTTACTTGTTTCAAGGTGTGGGGCCTATATTGTTTCAGGGTCGTAGGCCAGTGTGCAACGCACAATGTCGGATGGCATTTATCAAAATGACAAATATTGTGAACGTAAACATGATAAAACAACAGATTATAATACCAGAGTTCTTACCTTGTGCTTTCGATAGGCTTCTGGTTCAACTGTTTTCAAAACAAGAGAAGAGAAAATATAAATTAATACTACCAACGACGAACAAAATGTTAAACAACCCCTTAAAAGAATAATTATGCTTGACCACTTGGGAAAGTTTTTATTGCTCAGTAGAACAAAAGGCAGCTTTTCCCAAGTTACATACTAGATAAAGTTTGTTATAGAAGTCTTATTACTTATCATCATGGTATTTCAAGAAGACTAGATCCATCATAGTGCTTTTAATGAGACTTTAGATATTCCTCTTCATTTCTCTTTTTTTTTTTCTTTTTTTTTTTTCCTTTTTTTGCACCAATTAGCTTTTAAGCTAAGCATTTGTGAATAGTCAGGGGACAACACTAACCATCTGAGAGGAGGGGCTCCACTTTTTCAATTCCTGAAGCACTGCCGAAGAAGACAAAATTCGTCAGATCAGATCATGCTGTGAATACTCTAAACATGAGGAAGATAACCATATTTTTTAGCATTGTAATGTAGCAATTGAGAGAATAATCTAACAAGCTCTTAAATTATCTTTATTTATCATATCAACCTCACTCCCGAAAGAAGAAAAAACCAATGAATTTGATTTCATAAAATCATGTACATGCTGGCCGTTTATATTTTGCAAGTGACTGGTTAAAGAGAAAGCAGAAAGATAAATTAATAAAAATCGAAACTGCTCATCAACTGGGGGCTTAAAATAAAGAAAACAAAGCTTTTTATTTTCTGCTTTTTGACAAGGGAGATTGCTCATACTGCAGAAGAATTCTTGCAGCCTCTTGACATTCAGAAACTCGACAATTATATCCAGGATTTCTAGTCAAAGCTTGCTTCAAGCCTGAAAATGCCAGTAGTAATTTGTATGCTTTCTGCAGCTCGCTGTTCTCACACTTAATGAGTTTATGTTCTTTTGTCTGAAAAAAACAAACTTGTTGGAATAAAGAAGCAGCAGAAGAAACAAATCATTCAGATGAAAAATATTAAACATGAACTACAATGAAGATAATAATAATAATAATAATAATAGTTTGTTCAAGAACGTTGAAATGAGCATACATTTCCCTTTGCTACCTTGCAGTTCATGCACAAAAGACAGCCATGGCTTGAAAGTAATATGGCAGATTGATCCAATATGCCGTTTCTCAGACCCAAATACTCATTTTCAATCAACCTACCACATACGAAAAAAAAAAGGTAACACTTTCACATGGTCCGTATCATATTTACAGTTACTTGAACACGGATTCAAAATATCATAAAACAGCGGAAAAACAGTCAACTCTTTTCCATGAAAGAAAAAAATAAATAAACAATCAACATCTCTATGCTTCCAAGCAATGGCTCTGTGGTTGAGAACTTCTATTGCTGCTAGTAGATTCACCTTTGGCATCAGCATTCACAAAATGCATGTATACACATGAATGTTAGTCCTCTATGAAAAACTTTAAAGTTCAATTTTTAACAATTGATTCTACATCATTATACCTCAAATGTTAGAGAAACATACCGATCATACTCGATGTTTTCTTCCGGACTAACAATAATATTGTTTGCATTTTCCAAAGCCAACAGGTAAGCAACTCCAACCTGTCAAAATTTTTCTGTTAATATACATGTCGAATCTCAAATAGGGGAAAAAAAATATGGCCACGAGAATATTAAGAATACATTGTGTGTAACTCTTAAAAATTTATATGACTGAGATTATGCAAAACATTTTTTTATTAATTACAGGATATTAGAACTTGAACACCTTTTTCAACCATCAGCATGTCACTGATACCAAGATAAAGGCGACTTACAGCAGCAGAAGAGCTAAGGCCTGAGCTGTCAAGACCCTCGGAACCACATATGTATCCTATAAGACCCTGCAACAGGTGCACCAAATGATGCTTTTACAAAACATGGAAAAAACATTATGTATTATCTGCAAAAGAATCGTCAAACATGTATGGCAAACATATTTTCAAAGTGTTATTATTGTTTTGGAAAAGAAGAATCTTCAACAGAAAACTGTTCATTAAAGAGGGAAAGGTGAAACAAGTTTCCAAAGCAAGGAAAGGATCTTCTACGATCTTTTCCAAAGTGTTGATATTGTTTTGGAAATTAAGAAACTGTCTCACTGAGCACCTAATAAAATATATATCTTCTACTGAATTCTTAACGACTAATTAGGAAAATAAAGTCACCATATAATTTAGTCAAAGACCAATTAAGAAGTGGGGAAAAAAGGCCAACAAAGTGAAATATTAACTTGGGAAATATGCTTTCTCTTTCTCTGCAAAGCATAAAGGGCTCCTCTTGGATAATTTCCCCAACTACATTCCTCATGTATTTTGGAAGAACCATTCACACCAAGCTTATTGTTCATCGCATTAATATGTGGAGGGTGCTGAACTTCGTCAACTCTACAAATACCAAAAATTTTGAAAACCAAAATCAAGTTCTACACAGAGAAAAAGTCCAAATGCAGATTAAGTGAAAATTCCATAAGACTATTTTCAAATACCATGGTTCCAAAAAGCTAGTAATCTGTTAGAAAATGGACTGAATTTTAGCATATATTAGGGAGTTTTTTTTTTTTTCTTGGATTAGTGAGGCTGTGAAATTGTATATGGAGACATTTAACCTGGACCCTGTGCTCAACAACAGCAATAACAACAATAATAATAATAATTTTTTAGACATAGCCAAGAAGGCAATTTTAGTTCATTCTATTTAGCAATGGCTTTCGACTGGTCTGAAAAACTTTCGGGGGGAAAAAGAATAAGGATCATGAGAAGAGAGTCCCTGCACCTGAACCTTACTTCTCCTTTAAACTGACCCGAGCGTAACACAACCTACAAGAAGATGTTCAATTATAACCAACAGGAAATGTAACATTGGAAGTAAAGATCTATGCAATAATACGCATATCTCTTATGATAATTCGCCCAAAATTCAAGCAGAGAACATAGAAAGTCGATCCTGTGAAAAATCTATGTAAAACATACATGCTTTTCTGTAACTTTCAGATGTAACCTACTCAGAGATAATGATTATCGGTGGCTGAATACTGTAAACCTTACCTGAGTGTCACCAGAAGGAACAAATCCTAAAAGTATTCCTTTATTAATGGTCATGGCTGAAACCGTCCCACCCTGCAAATTTTAATTAGAAAAGAAAAGGTAAAAAAACATGATTGTTAACTACCCCGATTCTAGCAAAATTTGAAGGAAGCATACATGAAAACACGATGCCGGATGCACACAACAAGAATGTAAAGAGACGAGAAATTTGGAATTTAGAGAGAAAAGAAAACCACACCGAGGAACTTTGAAACCTATATCATCTGTCAAACTCAAATAACAATTACTTAGGCCTTTTTAAAAAGAAGCAAAAAAAACACAATAATAGAAAACTGACCAAATAATAGAATTGGGAAGCTTAACGGAACTCTGAATGATCATAATAAATGACCATGATTTTGAATACCTAATTATCTATATCCGGTTCCTCATCATCATTGGTAGTACGAAATAAATGTCCCTCAACATCTAAAAATAAAAATTCCCTTGAAGATATAACATACATCATTGAACAACAAAAGCAAGTTCAATCTCACATTAAACAAAAAAGTTTAGATGTTGGATTTAGATCAAGTAATCATGTTTACAAGTGAAGATTAGATAGAAGAATTTTCAAACAAACCTGATGATCAATATGAGCTCCTAATGGGCAAATTCTATAAGGAGATGCCACTACTCTGACTTCTTCAGCCCCTCTCCCAGCCATCTCAGAAACTATTTCTCTCACCTCATTCAACTGTAACAACATTCATGACAAGTACATACATTGCAATTACCATAGAATCAACATATAATACACATATACATATATGCCTAACTTGATCTTGATTCGACATTAAATATAATTTATACATATATATATATATATATTATATTTAATGTCGAATCAAGATCAAGTTAGGCAACATAACATCAGGAAAATAATCAAACATCATCGGACGTACAAAGCATACTGGTGAAGGACAGAATATATACATTATATAATTTTGAGAATAAAGCCAATGAAGGTAAAACAAAACCCATTAAGGTAATCAGACGAAAATAAAAAACAATGAATCAAAAAAGAAAAGTTGGTACTCACCTCTGCTTCAGAAGGCCAAGATACCCCACCCATCTTCTTTTTCTTGTTCTTCTTCTTCTTTCCAATAAGATTTGGCTCTGTTTTTCTGAAATAGAAGAACTGGGTTTTGAATTTGGTTTGTTTGGTCAGCAGGGCGATGCTATTTGCATGTAATTTTTTATTTTTTTTTTATGAAGATAAAGGTGGAGACAGGACAGGTTGGTAAGGTGAGAGATGGTGGTTTCGAGTTAAAGAAAGAAAGAAAACATATGAATAGATTGATTGATGGATAAAAGAGTCCTTTCAATCCGCCGGATGATTCGGATCGCATCCTAGTTGAATTGTTGCTTCATCATGCACCATTGGCAGCCGATCTCTTTACAGAAAATGTCACAGGCTGTCAACTCCTGATTTAGGATATGTATGGAAAATGAATTCCAATTATGTTCGTGATTTATAGCCTGATTGGTAAATGAATTTGTATTATGAATATTATGTGTTATTTAGTGTGTAGGTTTTAAATCATAAATGTTACGATATGTCTTTTTGTGTAGTCATTTAACTTTTTTGAACGTTATTTTTTAAATATTAATCTTATTTACATAGTAAAAAAAATACTAAAATAAATTCTTTTTTTCTTTAGATCCTTTAAAGTATTATTAAAAACTGTTTCGACTTCAATTGTAATTTAAGTTGAAACATTTCTTGACAGTTGACTTAAAACCATTCAAAAATTTTTTTTAAAACTTAATAAGAAATATTTGCTAAAACATAGCTTTAAACTTAACTTTATAATTATATAAAATATTTCATAAAATATAACTTAAACTTTAAAAACATGTCTTAAAATTTTGATTTTCTTAAAACTTTGAAAACATCATATCAAATAGTGAAAAACATTTCTTTTGAACAACGGAAGCATACTGTAGTGGTATCCATACCCAAATCTCTACATCTGTCATCGGCAGCACCAAGCTCCCTAAACAAGTCCTGCCGGTGTTAAACATATATGCCCTAAGGAGTAAAAATATAATATGTTTTTGGAGATATTTTTATCAATAAAGAATTTATTTATTATTTATATACCAAATCTTGTCCTCTTTACGATCAAATTTGTTAAATGTATGTTAAGCAAACAATAGTAGAGACCGTCGGTCTAAATCTTCAAGAATTGGGCATATGATTGACAGATTATGTGGAAGACACGATTCTTAAGGTGACGGTCTAAATCATAAGATCCGCAATCGAGAGAATAAAGTTAAGCGCTTTATTCTTGTAAAGATTGTTATGTTGTCTATATCCCTATTGGGAGATGGTGTGTCTTGGCCATCGAAGGTGGATTCCATGAATAGAAACATTGGCACATTGTCATAGGTGACGATGTGTTGGATCAGGACATAAAGTGAATTGATTTGGATTAATAATTCTGTCTTAGCAAATCGATTCACTTTAGACAATCATTTATATTGTATCTTAATCTTGAGATGAATAGTGGGCCCGTTGTCTTGTGTCTTTTGATGTATCAAACGATGACACCCACATTTTAACAATGGTATGCATACCGGTACGTTGGAAGCATGACTCTTGATAGTGTAGACCTGTTATTCATAGATATGGAATCCATAGCTCTTCTTTAAGAGTAATGATATCCTCTTATATGTGTTATCCAGTAATTGAAAAACTAGAACGCTCAACCATTTGGATACATAGGTGTAACCGAATAGTATACTATCCTTAGATGGTAAGTTTTCTAATGGTGAGATAATGGAACGTATAAAAAATAATTGAGAAGGTAAGACAGAACTTGTCCTTAAGCTGATTATGGATAATCTTATAGGAAAACGATGCACTATGATATGTCATGGAGACTTAGCTAGACAGGCTTCATAATTCTATATAGTTCGAGAGTGCAGCTCCGAGCTTTTAGCTGAGTAACATTGGAGTTGATAATTATAAATGTATATATAAGATATTGGGTTTCATAATTATCAGGAGCTTGAATGATATAGGTCCATCAGGTCCTTTTTGCTAGCTCACAAAAATCTGTAACAATACGGCGTACTTTTCTAATAATTGGTGACTTATGTTAGATTTATTAGATTGGTTGAAATTCAAAAAAATCAAATAATTCATGCCTATTTATCGGTTGAATTAATTTTGTCACAAAATTAATTCAAGATAAACTTGTTGAATTATTGGGATTAGATAATTCTTGTCTGTTTATCAGTTGATTTAATTTTGAATAAATTAGATCAAGATAAACTTGTAGAATTATTAGGAATTCATTTATTTTCCTAGAGATTAAGTTGTTTTAATTAGATAACTTTTCTATTGGATTATTTGAATTGAAACTAAGACTTCATCCTATAGAATCTCGGGTAGAAAATAAAAGGTTCGTTGAGATTTTTTATCGACAGTTTGGCATGCCGATCTTTAAGTTCGACCTGCAGATGAGGCAAGTTCGGCTTGTCTATTAGACAAATCGGCCTGCCTATGCGTGAAAAAAAAAATCACGCATTTTCACACGGATTTCATCAGATATTAATCCAAATTTGATTTGGATTCGAATTTTTGAGGCCTTATCTGATAAGGACTAACCCTAGACCCAACCTCTATAAATAAGAAGTGAGTCTCATAAGTTATTTGGATCAATTGAGAGATTAAGAGTGATACTTTCTTGATGAGAATTTGAAACTCCCTAAGTGCTCTTGTTCACAAATCACGAACACTAGCTTTGGGTTCTCTCAATTGGTTGGAAGGAGAGTCACTTGATGGAAGAGCTATACGTGTGAGTCCACACTCACTCCGATCATGGATAGAGAATAGTAAAGAAGGCCAGTTGATTGAGGTCCTTTTAGAATGTTACTTCTCTTCACTGATTGCGGGAGTTCTTCGGCATTCAGAGGTTAATAAGATCTGGTTAATTTATCAAACTTGTGTTTTAGAAAATACTCTAATATAATTTTTTTTAAAATTTCGTTGTGTGCTATTTTTTCAATAATTGGTATTAAAGCCATGGTTTTTATGTAAATTTACGTGTTTGTGATCATGCTATATGTATAAATTATGTGATCTTGATCTCTTATATGCTTGAATTTAATTTTATAGAGAGTTGGCACTCTAGGTTTCTATATATTTTATATGTTATCATGGATTATATAGTGAATGTTTATTAATTAATTATGGTTGATTAAATTATTATTTAAGTATTTATTAATTAATTTATTTATATCGGTTACAGTTCCTTAGAGGTTAGAATGTGTTTCTAGGTTTTTCATGTAATTAGATGGCAGACTATCATCTCCGTCTAGGAGTTATTATTTAATTTTAAATTTTGTAATTAAATAATCATTCGGAGAAAACGGATCTAGATGGTGGATCTAGAAGATAGATGATGGCGCTCCTAAGTATTTCCCGAGTCTCTAATTTTATATTTTTGAATTGTTGAAAATAAAATTGATGAATTGCATTGAAAATTGTATTTTCTAGAAAGGGTGATTTTTGCTCGGTCGGCATGCCAAACACTCCAGTTTGGCAAGCCGATGGTCGCAGTTCGGCAGGACGGACGTGAGGTTCGGTAGGCCATCAACAGGGTAGAAATCAAATGCCTCTGGCAGCAGGCTGAACTTTTGGTTTGGTAGGTCGATTGGTCATGAATTGGTAGGCTGATCTGTGAAGATTGACAGGCCGGTGGGTCATGACCGACAGGCCGATCACATAGATCAGCTTGCTGGTAGAGAGCTATAAATTTCTCTAAAAAAAGTGCAGTTTTTCGTGCAGTTTTTCGTGCAGTTTTAATTTTATTTTTGAGACAATTCTAAAAAATATTAAATTTAGATTTGACCGAAAATATGGAGTATTCGATCTATGCGGGATTGAAGATTTGAAGATGGGGATTTCATGAAGAAGGATACAGCTTGAGGATTTAAGGTTGAAGAATTGCTAATATGTTTTGATTATTCTCTTGTAATCTTTGTTTTCTATTCTCTATGGTAGAACCATAATATTACGGTTATTTATTATTATTTTGCTTGTAGCTTTGCTTGAATGCTTTGCTTGTCTGCATTATAATATGATTTACCATGTATATTGATAACATGGCATATAGAATAGGGAGTGCCGCTCATATTAAAATTGTTCATGCATGTCTTTTAAAATAAACATTAATTTCAAAAGATTGAGTGGAAGAAGGTTTTTGAAAAGAAGACCTAAGGCCTCAATCGTTGGTCTATAGGAAGACCATGGTGGTCCTGACCCCTAGGAAGGGATTTCTATCATGTACTAGATTGGATCTCTGAGAGGATAAGGTATTTTAGCATGATTTATGGTTGCACACCCCTTGGTGATGATTATAAATCATGGATAAAATATTGAAACGATGGTTATATACTCATGTTAATTTTATTATTAACCTCCCCTAGGAGCTCTATCAATAAAATTAATAGCCAAAGAAATGATTATTAATATATGCTGGATCATACGAGTCCTAGATGGCATATATTGATCAGGAGGGGATCCATGTTCATGATTGAATTTAGCATGACTCCCCTAGGAGCTTGTTGAATTATGAGTTGGGAATTATCATTATAAGCTTGTGATATTTTCAAGGTTTTGACACATAAACACATTTATATGTTTTTACATGATTGTGTTATCTGATTAAATTATTACGATATGTTTGCTTATGTTTGGTATATGATTCTTTATTGTAGATTAAAAATGTCTAAAAACGCTTCATCTTCGATACTTGACAAAAACCTATTAATCGGAGAGAATTATAATGATTGAAAACAGAACCTCGATATCGTCATTTCCTTTGAGAAACTAAGATTTGTGCTGACAACTCCTTGTCCTCCCTAACCTACAGGAGACTCAACTAATGAGCAATTCCAAGCATATGATCATTAGAAAGATGCAAATGATTAGGCCCATTTCTATGTTATGGCTAGCATGAATAGCGTGCTGTAGGCTCAACATGAAGATTTTGAGACTGCGAAGCAAATCTTGGATAATCTTGAAGACATGTTTGGAGGCCAAGCCATAACAAAGCTGCAAGGGGCACTTCAAAAACTTCTTAACTGTAAGCAGAGACCAGGGACATCTGTAAAGGATTACATGATGTTGGTCATGGGTTACCTAGCTGAGGCATAAACAAATGGAGCCGACATCGATGTTGAAACTCAGATGACTATGGTCTTTGAGACTTTGTCAAAGGAATTTATTCCATTTAGAGCTACTTTTAATTTGAGCAATAGGCGGGATATGACCTTAACAGAATTAATGAAACAGTTACAGGAGTTTGAACTGTGGTGAAGAGGCCAATTTGGCAGTTGCTTCTGGTGCATGGTTGAATCTGCCTGTTATTGTTATTGAACTGGCCACCATTATGCTTCCTATTGCCTTGACTCTGTTGGTTCTGAGGGTTGCCTTTCCTCTTGTTGTTTCTCCACTTCTGGTTATTATTATTGCTGTTGTTGTTGTTCCTGTTTTGGAGGCAGTTCTGAGTGCTTGCATTGGTCACCGATTGGCCTTGTTGAGGCTGGTTTCTTCTTAGCTTTGACAAATGATATTTAGCATGTTGGGCCCTCAAGACAACCTATTCCTGGTTTCTAGGTGGGCTTGTGCCATCCATAATTGTAGCAATCTTTGGCCTAAGGACTTTGATTAGTCTTCTGACCCTTTCACTTTTGTTGCTAACCATCCCTGGGCATAGCCGTGCCAGCTGGTCGAATTTAGCCACCACATTCGTAACTGATATGTCTCCTTGGCACAGGTTCTTAAACTCATGTACTGCTTCCGAGTAATGTTCATGTGGAAGAACTTCGCGTCGAATTCATGAATGAAATCGACCCATGTCATCTCATCGACATTCCTGCTCTGTTCGATTCTGTCCCATAAAATTTTGGCCTCCATGGTAAGGCAGTACGAGGCACAGAGAACCTTCTCATTATCCGTGAAACCCATGAGTTTTAGAGTGGCCTCCATTGTCTTCAGCCATCCTTGAGCGACTAAAGGATCCTTGGAACCTTCAAAATCCACGGGCTTGACCCTCTTCCATCTGACTAATAGTGGTTCCTAATAAACCGGTCTTGGTGCTGCTACAGGAGGTAGGACTTCATCTACTTGTGGCTGGGGAGGAGGAGGAGGAGCATGTCATTGCCTTATCTTTTATCACCTTGACCATTAGCTCTTAGTTCTTCAATTTCTCTTCTTTGCTCCTCGAGTTGCCTTTGTAGCTCAGCAATTATTGTCATCAGCCTTTTGTTGGTTTGAGCACAAGTTTGCATTCTTCTTTGGTCATCCATTATTGATTTTCTAAAAGAATTAGGAACTTAGGAATAATCTTCCAATTTATGAGATAGGATTTCACTACTAGGGCACTTATCATTAAGCAACTAAATCTTATACCTATCATCAAACTTGCATCCTTAACAATAATCTTAGAATATACTTACTTGTAGGACTTGGACTAACGTGTGGCTATATGAATTGAAAATAGAAATTTGCTCTGATACCAAAGCCTGTAACGCTCCCTTACAGACGTCACAAATAAGAGAGCATTACAGATGTCGTTACATTCATCTTTTTTGCCATTATTTAAAATAAACCATTTAAATGAAAACATAATTTGGAAACATACCCCAAGATCCATGCATACATTTTTTTAAACATTTGTTAAATTACTTAATTATAAACATTCTTTAAATAGTTTATCAACACCAAAACAATAAAACCATAATTTAAAAAAAATTAACATAACTTTTAAAATCTGCTTACATAGTTCGGTAGGCCAAACTTCAGACATCGGAGGCCGAGCATGACCGGCAGTCCAAACTTCAACTACCGGTAGGCCATTCAAGGCTCTATAAAATTAGGGTTTTAAAACACTTGGATCGACAACCCGATATAGGGTAATCAACAAGCTAATGCCAACATCGACAGTCTGATCTGAAATGGTCGAAAGGCCGATCTACTGTTAAATACAAAATTTTAATTTAAAACAAGTCTCAATTTTTCAGAGTGTGGAAAGATAACTAATAATCATATAAAGTTATAGAGACATAGTTCAAATCTTTAAAACTCTTTAAATAAACATGCTCAAAAATGAAACATAGTTTATAACTTTAAATTTCTTCTTTGGCGTTCTTCTATTTTCAATCCATCATTCTTTGCTCACACACTCGTCTTTGTCTTCCACCTATTCCATACACAGTCCTCTTACCCTTATCTGCAACATGATGTAAAACTGAGTGAGCAAAAGCTTAGTAAGTACATTTCATATCTCACAACGTAAAACATTTTATGAACATCTTTATAAAACATCATAACTATAATCATCATCATCATAATAGTGCTATGGGCACAGTTGCATATAGAATATATCTTTTGTTAACATTAACCATATTAAAACTTCATTTATTTTATCTTTAGGGGCCCAAGTGTTACATCATTTTCATCATCATAAGCGCACCGTTATGAGAGGAGAGGGGTAGCTAATCCTAAACCAAACATGACATCTTAGACATAAACATAACATAACATAAGGTGTGCAACACTTGTTTAGGTGATACATACATATATATATATATATATATATACTTATATGCTTTGGAAAAACATCATCTTCAAAACATGCATAAACTTTTATACATCAAAACTTTCATAATAAAACATCATGTATAATCATAAAATCATCATGAACATAGATTTCAAACTTTTTTAAATTTTATCATGTTGCAAGTGAAAATGTACTTACCTGTTTAGCTTACTAAACCTTAATTGAAGATGACGTCGTCGCGGTCTTGATGTGCTCATTCCTTAGTATGTTCATGTCATACCTTCATTTACACATATACAATTAATACTCATTTTTTTTAATGAAATCATCCAACATCATATAACTTCATTCATACCTCTATCATAAGAAATGCAAGTACACAAATGCATTATACTAATCATTTTAAATATTCATGCTAACTGCAAAAGTAACAACTTGCCTTACCACTGAGGCTTTACAACTCAACAAATCACCATTCGTACGCAATTAAGGCATGAGACTCTGGGGGAACAAAGCTAACATAGAAACATAATATCATGATTTTTCGTTGGTCATAAAAATTCTATTTGTTAACCAAAACGAGTCACACACTTCATAGCGTAAAATCTACCAGCAATAGCCGGGCAGTGAACAACCCTAACTAAAGTCTATAAAATAAATTATATTTACCATAAAATAATTCCACAAAAATCTTGCATGTAATAGACAGCTAGAGCTACAACATATCCAAAAATTACCTTTAAATAAATATAAACTAATCCAAACATGCATTAGAAGTCAGAGACAAAAATAACTTCAAACATATTAGGCAGTGAGTTACACATAATCATTATTTTCAAACAATTAAAATAAAATTACTATGACCTTAAAATTTATATGACAACCTAATAACACATAAACACAGTACCGCAAAAAGTTTCATTAGAGTTAAATTCATTTAGACATACAAAGAAGTCACATAAGCAATAATTTCATAATTTACTGATTAGACAACTACAAAACCTAGCCTTAAAGAAAATTCAAGAACTCATAAAATATTCATAAAAGCATCATAAAACTTTCTAGTCCATAACTTAACATATAAATGAACATATCTATAAAATTTTGTGAGAAACAACATTCATTGGCCTAAGAAACAAAGACTGCCTTTTGAGAAATTTTATCAATTAGCAATCATAAAATAGTGAGTGGTAGAGAGCAAAAATTTCATATCTCAGCATAGAAAATTCCAAATAATATGAAATTTTGAAGGATAACACAAAACACATACACAAATAACATACTCAAATTGCAGAGTAAACAGAACTTTGTAGCCAAAGATACAGCTATCAAAACATAGGGAAATACCATTTTAAAGTTAAACTAAGAACGAATTTCTTACCTCAATATGAACCTGCTCTTATTTTCTTCAAATTTGCCAAAGAGAAGACTCAATATTAAATTCAATTATTTAAAAAAATAAGGGAGAGTAGAAGGAGAAAAACATGAAAAAGAGAGAAAAAAAGACGTGTGAGAGAAATTTTAGTGAGAGAGGGTATGTGTGAATTTTTCATGAACGAAAAAAATAATGGAGGAGATGGGTCAACTATCTCTATAATATTAGATTTTTTATTTTTTTGGAGTGATTTGTGGGATTGAAGGGAATTAGGGAAATATGACAATGATTTGGTCCACTTACCAAATTTTGAATTCTCAAAATAGGAAACTTCACCATAAAATCAAATAATCATCAAAGTCAAATATTCCACCACATTAAATAAGGGAAAAAGGCCAAAAATATGCCAATCCATCAAAATTTATCATCCAATCATCAATGTCACAATTTTGGTGACCACCTGCTGACTACTCGTTAGCTGTCTTCGGCTTGCTGAAGTCGTGAGGTCCAACCTGTTCATTAAATAAATTGGCCTGTCGTTCCATGAGGGATTATTTGGCCTACCAAACTTGAAGGATCGGCTTGCCGAATCACCACATACACTAAAATATAACAAAATATTAATTAATTACTAATTAATTATCAAGTATACAATTGTAAATGATATGAATACCTTGAGCACATCAATTCCATGTGACTGTTAGCTGTCATAATACTCAAAATAAATAGTCAGTAACATCATAGTATAAGGGAAAATACTTAACGTTGTTACTTATCTAACAATATCCATTACATGAAAATTGACGGATGTTATACTAAGGCCCTCAAAACCCCATTTCCTTGAAATTACTTAAACTTTACAAAATTTAACAATTTTCTATTTTTAGCCTCAAAACCCTTATTTTCTTTCTTTCCATCATCATCAATCTAAAACATAAACCAATCATACCATAATGTCCATTTTACATGCCATAGCCAAAACATTTCATCAAATACTTGGAATACATGTTGTAACATAAACTTTTCAAGTATAAAGTTTAGAAATTTACCTAAACTTTATCAATCTTTTTTGATCCTCCTTTGCCAAGCTCAAACTTTGTCATGTCTTCTCCACAAAAACCATGACAAAACCCCATCAAATCCTATCTAAAGCTTGAAGAAAATCACCAAAATCTATAAGAAAAAGCTTGAACTTTTACCTTAAAACTTCTTTGTTCTTTCTCCTTCCATTTAGTTTTGCTTCAAATCATAACTTGGAGGCTTGGATTTCATCAAAATTTTTTGAAAGAACTGTGTTGGGGGGACGATTTTTTGAGGAAAAGGATGAGCATTTTTTTTTTTTTTTGGTTTCTTACTTCATGAAACAATGTTAAACAAAGCTTGATTTTTATAACTTTGATGACTCACCTCCCTTAATCATCACTTGCCATTATTTGGGGGCTAAAGTTTGCCTAATCTTGGCAACATTTAAGTGACCACATCAAGGGGTATTTTGGTAATTTTTCACCATATTTGATGACTACCAACATTAGTCATCTTTGTTAAAAAGTTGGGGTAAATTTGGCATGGTGCAATTGGTCCACATCATGGGGGTGTGATGGCAAGTTTCCATTCGTTGTGGTGTCCATGGTGGGTCCCATAAAAACTTTTTTACATAGTCTAAATTTATACTGACAGTATTTTTTCTATACCGACAAATACTACCGGTATTCTTTTCCATACATTTCATAAGGTCCTACAACCTCCCATACTTATTTACATCCAACACATAATATAATTTCAATATTATGTAACTTTGTACAGTCTAAATTTATACTAACAGTACTTTTCTTATACTGTCGGTATATTCTCTATACTGCTACAGCATTCCTTATTCATTCATACTCTCCAAACAGCCTTATTCCTATACTGCTCTAACTTAAACAGTCCAATTTCTGTACTACTTAACCTAAAACAGTCAAATTCCTACACTATTTTACTTTTGTAGTGTAATTTTCATACTGCATAACTTTATCAATGTACTTCTTTACACTAGATTACTCTAATATTGTATAATTTTTCACATTATTATACAATATTTTTTTAAAATTGTATTTTTGTCTTTAACATTTGTTGCAACATATTTTGCAACTATTAAGCTTTCCAATTTATTTCTATATCATTCCTTCTTTATTTAAGGCTATGGCATGATTCTTACCCTTAGAAATCCCTTTTTTTTTTGCTTTTATGGACTTTATCATATAAACTGGATTAAACAGTAATACTTAAATTATTGCATTTTTAACACACTAAAAATGCTCGGGTATTACAATAAAGGCGGTTTTAAACTATAAAGACGGTTCAAAATGATGTTTAGTGGAATAATAGTTGAGACATTTTAAATCGGACTAAACACCTAAAATCCAAATTTTGCTTCCCTACAAGCTTAGGTGGTTTTGAACCATTTTCTATAATAAAAATTATTTTTATCCCCTCTTTCCTTTATAAACCATAGATTTTTGAATACTAGTTCTCATTTTAAACCATTATTTTCATTTTAAGCCTTCACGTTCTAAATGTCAGTGTAAAACAATCATTTAAATCACATAGTTTAGAACCCATAGTTTAAACCATATAGTTTTAAACCAAATCATTCCAAGCCTGCACCCCAAATGCGCCTTTAGATTTATTTATGCCATCAAATATATTGCATGCCAACACTCTCATTTATATTACATATTAAGTTCTGTCAAAAATAAACATGTGTAGCATTTATAAAAAGTAAATCCTAAAAGTGAGCATTTATGAAAATTTCCCTCTTTTTTAAAGGAATGCCACTAATTCATGATTTGGAATTTCTGATTGATTTCTACCATGGGGAAAAAAATATTTATAGATATTGTCATGCTACGTTATTCTAATATATTTAGCATATCAAGGGTCCATTTGGTAGATGAATACGAATTGTTTTGATTTAAATTATGTGATTTGAATTGCTATACGAATTGATGTTTGGATATGTAGTTAAAGTGTAAATTTATATATGGAATAAAATTAAAATTTACGTTTAGATAGATAATAAAAAAAGTTTTTAATTTTCTTATAAATCTAACAAAATCTTAATATTTGTGATATTAAAGAAAATGTAACATGGATCTTGATTTATTTCTCTCTTCATTATAAACACAATGAAAGAAGAATCGTCTTAATCGGATATTAAACAAAAAAGTTATGGCATTTTTCCCTAAAGAATAAGAGAGAGAAATCTCAAAAAAAAAAAAAAAAAGGAGGGTAATACTGTGCTATAGTATTTGGATTCAAATCTTATGAGTTTAAGGGGAGGGCCAAAACTCAATTTTATACTCAAAACTGAATTAAGATTCAAATTGATATTCGAATATTGATGTCATCAAAGACAGATCTAAGTCCAATTCAAAGATTTAAGTCCAAGGAATCATGGCAATTGTAATGCTGAGAAAATCCTAAAATTTAATAATATAATTTACATATTTAAATCAACAATATTCTTGGAAATATCATATTTACAATATAATGATTTATCTATTTAAGAGGTAAGTTACAAGAAAAGCTTTTAGACATGGTGGTGTACTCAGGCAATTAAGAAAACAAAAACCATACTCTATCCCTTCCCAAATGTGGTGCCAACATTAAGGGATTCAAGCCAAAAATTAAACCCATTCAAAGTCGCTTAGAAGCTTAATTAAGCATAGGTTAGGTGAAGTGATTAGATTAGTCATGGCTTATAAATTGATGAATAATTAAGAGACCTCATTTTTTTTTCATTCTCTCCTCTTCTCCCCCTCCATACCCAAATTTCTTTTCAAGAAAATTTTTCCTCCCACTTTCCTCTCCAAAATCCAACTCAGACCAAACCATAATTTCAAGATACCTCTCTCCTATTACATATCACAAAAACCTAGCTCCAAGTAAAGACGAAGGAGGAGAAAAGAGGAGATTTATAGTATTTTGGCTTGGTATAAAGACCAAACAAAGTTAAATTTTTATATGGTTAAGTTTGTGTTTTAGTGTTTAAAACAAGAAGGAAGAGAGGAGAAATTAGTGACACTAGATCAACCACCAAGAAATTGTCACCAAGGGTAAGGATTCTAAATGTTTCCCTTAAATTTACCAGGGTTAAATTTTACAACTTTATGAGTGATTTGATGATTCGGTGAGAAAATGGTTTGTAATAGTTATTTATGTATTGGTTAGTTTAGTTTATATATGTATGTGATGTAAAAAGTTAGTAGTTACATGATAGATTTGTGTTTTTGTAAGTTTTGGTTTGTGCAAAAATTTTCCATAAACTTTGAACGTGAAGATGGAGACCTTAAAGTTGGTTTTTAAAATTTTACCAATCACATAACTTTTAGTTTTTGACGTTTTGAACAAAACCTCGTGACTAAGGGAAAATGTAGTTTTGACTTTAAATAGGTTTTTCAAGCAGTTTTTACGTACTGCCCAAAACAGTTTCAAAAATTGTGCCAAAGTATTCCCAAAACTGCCTAAAAGCAAAAAATTGTCCAATACGATTTGGAATGTTGTTACTATTTTGGCATTTTCAGACCATTTTAGGTTTAAATTTCACATTTCTTTAACCATAATATTTTAGATTTCGATGAGACGGACAGCTTTCGTGAAGAAACTTTTCCCAAAATCTGCCTCGAAATTATAGTTATAGGCAGTTTTTCAAAATTGTCCAAAAACTATATTTTTGGGCTAAAAACAGTTTTCAAATTTCGGGTTATTTTGAGGCGGAGTTGCAATTTTCGTTAGTTTTCAACAAAATAAGAACTTTTATGATGAAATTTTTGTAAAAATTCGCTTTTAAAATAGACTTTAATTGTGATTTATAAAAGCAATCAAGACTTTTTGAGCGGTAAAGTTTGGAAGTTTAGCCGAAAAATAATTGGGCCAAAGAAGGTAACCTGGACTTCAAAATGAGCATAAAAAATCATTAAATCATATATTTGAAACAAATAATTTTTATAGAGAAAACCTTTAAAAGAACTGTTTTCAACATATAATTTCATAGTAAGTTTTAAAACCTAACCCAAAAAAGCACATTTCGTATCAGTATTTATAAACAAAGATCGCATGACTATAGAATTATATTTTTCAACTGACCAAGAAATGACAACTCTCTAGAAAAATTACATAAGTCCAAGATTTAGTGGGTTAACAATTTCAGGTGAAACTTTAATTTATACAGATGAGATTTTCTAAGGATAAATTTTAATAGTTTTCTATTTGACATTTAAATAGCTATCATAAAAACCCTATTTGCTAAAGTCCTAGAACATGCTAGGCATGAGTCCAATACCCGTTTTAATCTAAAAGGCCGTTCAAGGCATAGTTTTAACAATATAGTGAATATGACGTCATTTTTTTTATTTTTGGTCTTCATGGGCTTAAAATTAATTACGAGTCCATTAAATGGATTAAAAATATGGTTAATTAGAACTTAATTCAAGAATCAAGAAATTGCTGGGACCTTACAAACTCTAACATCCCGTTGATCGTGCAAAAGTGGTACGACTACTTAGGCCCAACAAACAATAAGACAAGATCATAACTCAGCATAATCAACACATGCATTTTATTGTTATTACATGCTATTATAGATGTTTTGCAAGTTATTATTCCTACTTACTGAGTGAAAGCTTATTCAAGAATATTCATAATATAGATAAACAATTTGCTAGTAATGTTTAATGGACCGTGGAGAAGCGACGGATGATTAGAGTGGAGTCATGGGAAATGGATACCGCATGCTTATTTTTCGCACATAGTTTTTAATAATTATGACTCTTTTGATATTATGTATAATTGTTCGACTCTAGTACTAGGTACATTTTGGGATAACTGTTAAACCTCTTTTTAATGATTTTTGTTGCAAAAAAGTAAAAATAATTTTAAATTAAAATTAACTAGCAAAGTTAACTTTTAAAAAGATAGTTACAAAAAAATTGTTTCACAAAATTAAATAATCTAAGTAAATGTATGTTTAAATAATTAAGTAATTGTCACATAAAAGAAATCGTTATGGCAATGCATAAAACAAACTGGACCCAAATATAACCTTAAGGTACTAGTCTGCCAGTATGCATTGTATCATGATATTAGGCAACAATTATGGACCTTTATATGTCATGATGTCGACTAGTCACCAATGGTATCCACGTGATCCATCTATGTAAACAGTACTAGCTTAGTCTTTAGGCAACTTAAATAACTGCTAAAAGCCTCATCTTTTTTAGGCATTGATTAAGGTCTTACTTCTTGAAAGTTTGGAATAACAATAGCCTAGTTTTTAGGCATTAGTGGATTGATTTTTTTTTTTTTTAAATTCAAATACTAATAAAAGCATTGAAGCTTTTTTTTGAGATATTTATACGTAAAATCAAATTGTCGAGCATAAATCAGCTAATAAAAGTGGAACACTCTTTATTTATTTATTTATTTATTTTTAGAAATCACTCTTCAAATGTTTTTAATATAAAATTGTTTTTTAATATCAAACCACTCTTTTTCACAAATAAATAATGATTCTTTCCTTTAAAAAATTAACGATAAAAGGGTCTAATTAGCATATTTCAAAGAATATTTTTAATAAGCATACGATTGATTTATTTATTAGAAGAAATAAAAAGAAATAGCTTTTTAGAAGTAGGAAAAATTTAGAAAGTTCTTCTTTTGTTTGTTTGTTTATAAATAAATATTTACTTTTATCTATTTTATACATTGGAAAAAGAAACAACTTTTTAATTTTTTTCTATATAATTGACGTTTTTTAGTTTTTTCTATTTAAAGGAAAGAGTATAACATGAGTTATTATTTGGTTGATAGTATATACCCAAAATGGTCTACTATGATGTAAATGATTCACTAGTCCTAAGGTCAAATACTTTTTTTTTTTTTTTTACAGAAATTGACATTTAATTTTGAATGTGTTGTTAGTTAAGGACATAATTAAAATGTCTTTTCTTATGAATGTTAACTCAAATTTTATTTGAAACAAACAATTTAAAACTTTAAAGTTTGGTAAAACTTGATTAAGACTTAATTACAACAAGTTTGGAATAAAATGCATAAAAATTATCATTGATATCATTGATCAACGACCCATGTGAAAATAACATGTCTATTTAAAAAATTAAGACAATTACCAATGAAGGTGATTGCAACTAATTTGTAAGTTCAGGGGCTAATTAGCAAATTACGGTCTTTGGATATGGCACTCATGATTTTCTCTCTTTTTTTGACATATTTTTCTTTTTTTCATTTACTATTATATTTCAATTTATTAATTTTAATGTAATATAAATGTACTTGATTTTTTAAATTTTTGAAAAAGTCTCTTTAAAATTTTTACCTAAGCCCCCAAAATACCCAGAGCTTGCCTTGCATATAGATCTCTTTGAAAATTATTGATCACAAATCATTACATAACTCTATGCCTATTACCTCACTGCTAATCCACAACTCATTCTTGCTTTACCTTAGGCTATTTATGAAGCAAGAAACAATAATTACTATCAAGGATCAAGGACAAGTTAGTTAGTTGCTGTAACGCTCCCTTTTTTTCAGACGTCATAGATATCGTTGCATTCATTCATTAAAACATTAATTGGAGCAAACTATTGTAATTAATAACATGCATTTGAAATCATAGTTTAGAAAAGTATTCTCAGGATCCATACATACATTTTTTTTTATACAAAAATACAATTCACAAGAAGTTATAATTAGTTAATTGTAACAATTTGCTTTTCCAAAGACATTATATAAATAGTTTGCTAATATCATTTAAAATTAAATTGACCTTTGAAAACAAAAGATAAAATTGTTTGAACACAGCTTAGCCGGCAGGCCGAACTTTTAATTTTGACAGGCCGAAGGTCACCCATCGGCAGGCCGTCTGAGGCTTTGTCAAATGGGGTTTTAAAGTCAACAAGATCGGCAGGCCGATACATAGCAACCGGCAGGCCGATACATAGCAACCGGCAGGCCGATCAAAATTATTCGGCGGTCCGACCAGTATGGTCGGCAGGCCGAACAAAAGAAAACTTTGTTTTAAAAATAAGTTTTAAAGCTTCAAACGCGGAAAAAAAATTATAAAAATACATTAAACAAACATTCACAAAATTTATAAAACTTATCCTTAAATTATAAACATACTCAAATTCACAAAACATGGAATATTTCATTATAGTCTCTTTCCTTGGCGTTCTTCCATTTGCAATTCTTCTTTCCTAGCTCACACGCCTGTCATTGTCCTCCGCCTACTCCAAAATTTTCTTACCCTTATCTGCAACATAATGAAAAACTTGAATAAGCTAATGCTTAGTAAGTACATTGTAATTCTCACAACTTAAAAACATTTCATGAACATCATCATCATCATCATCATCATCATAATAGTGCACTAGGCACATTTTCATAAGAACATATCTTTCATTACATCAACCATATTAAAACTTATTCATTTTATCTTAAGGGGCCCAAGTGTTGCACCATAACATCATCATC
>CAMOHE010043344.1:0-20222 GCA_946598075.1 Artocarpus hirsutus | reverse complement strand
TAGCAACTAGAAAGTGTTAACGTATAGCAAAGAATCTATAAATTACTTGCCTTTTATTTTTAGTTTTGTTAAGCTCGTAATTCTAGTGTAGCTTTTGACATTGCTAATAAAGAAAGTTATATTTAATCCCCCCAAGTGTGTTTCCCAATCCCGGAGCTTTTCGAGTACTCAATGGTTGGTGTAATCTATCCCAAGTTTTTCCCAATAAAAGTCGTGAAAGCAATGAAATATCTTAAAAGTTGTCATGCATCTTAAATCTCAGTCATTGACGATTAAAAAAAAAGATCCTAATAGTAAAATAAAACTATAAATAAAAACATCAACTATTAGCTGATAAGAATTTTAACAACTCAAATCATTTTTTAATATCATTTGACGAGTGGCAGATCCAAAAAAATAATTCAATAAGAGGCACTATAAAAAAATTAGAGAGAATTTTTATTAAAATAGCATGGGCATAATAATAAATGTTAACTATTGACAAATAAGGGCGCAATCATGAATTTTGTTGTGAAATGAAAAGACAACTAAAACTAGTAAATTACAACCGAAATTTTTACAAAAATTGACCGTAAAACCAAAAATTTAAAATGCCCCAGGCTTCGCTATTGCATTAAACAATTAAATTGAGTTATATTATGCATTAATAATACACCATAGCTTCTTTCAAATAAATTAGCATGGATCATTAATGACAATTATGATAGTTTATCCTTACTCATGTCCAAATTAAAGGATCAAATCTTGATATCAATAAAAGGTTGTGTTATTATGTAACTTCATCAAATCTTGTCGATTTTTCGTATGCCCTGTTGATTATGTACATGTCTTAATTTTATAGTCCGATGTAGACTTCTGATTTTGACTAATAATCAAGGTAAAAGATGAGGATAGAGAAATTTCATGTTTCATCTCCATGTGTACTTGTCTAGTGCCATAAAACATGATAATAATAATTGTATGATCGCTTCCTTGTGATACACGTGAACCTTGTCCTACGACAGTGAATCATGATACGGGTTACTCCTATTTATAATTGTATCGTACCATAATTGAAATATTCGCCCACTAAAACTTTTGGTCACATGACTTTTACTAATATTAAGACATTTTAACTTTTATTCACACAATTTTTTTACTTCAACAAAAAATTGCCGTGACCAAAAGTCACTTATTCTATTATGGCGATAATTAGTAGAATTAAAAAAAAAATGCGGCAAACAGTGTAAAAAATCACAAAAGGTTATCAGCAGGATTTGTAGCTTGTAGCTGTATAGATTTTGAACGATTACTAAAAATTTTCATTTATTCGTTTGAGGTGGGCTATCACGTGGAACATTATGGCCGGTTTGATACATTAGATAAGATAGTATTGAATGATAGTGTTAAATGATTAGATTGAATTGTATTAGAAATGATATGATAAAAATTTAGCTAATTTAATGTTAGGTTTGGTGTTGTATAATTAGGATATGAGCCTTTTTGTAAAACTTTTTCAAATTTTGGGTGAAATTATAATTTTTTAAAATTAGAGGGGCAAAAATATTATTGTTAAAAATTATTTTCATCACTTAAAAGTTACATTTTGACTCCTTATTTTTTGAAAAATTACAATTTCACATCAAATTTTATAAATTTTTGGAAGTAAGTCCTTAAATTTTTCACAATATACAAAGGTAATGTTTAATCTTATGCTTTAGCAAGGGATTGTATAATCCCCTTTCAAGGAGCTTATCTGATCCAATCTTTTAAAGTTTTTCATTAAACAAAGTATTATAATTAAATCCAATCCAATTCTTTTTAATACTGCACACCAAGCATGCAATATTATTGTGTATAGTATTATTTTTTTTTTTACTTTTCTTATCTTATATTTCTTTGAATGTGCCCTCGAGTTTCTCAAGGAGGCGTATAAAATGAATAGAAACAGACCTAATTAAGAAAAGGACGACAAATCCCAATTGTCACAAGGAATCTCATTACAATTGAGACATGATAATAATTTCCTTATTTTAACGACGTCTTCCATAGACAGTCCCTTTCAGAGGTGCTTGTAATGCTATTATATTAATGCGGAAGTCACGCAACATTATGTGCCACTGCATATGGTAGTCGGACTTAGAACTCAGCTTGGGTTGGCCTACAAAAAAGAAAGAGGGCACATCAACATTAGGAAAGTATTTTTAAAATAGTGTTGATTTATTTGTATTTAGTTTCATATGGGAAGTCTCTTGTTTTAGTTTGAGTAATTTAACCGTTTACATGTTTTGTAATGTGTATTTGTATAAAGCCTCATTCATAGTGCTCTTTATTAGTAAATTCTCTTTCTCTTCTTAAATTGTGGACGTAGGCATACTATCAAACCATGTTAAAATCTCTTGTTCTCTTCTTCTGTATTTTAGTTTCTTATTTAATTTTCTATAGTCAGATGGTTGTCTACCAAGAGCACTTCAATACTTAAGTCAATGTATTAAGGAAAGAGAACAAGTGGAGAGGTAGACTATTGACAAGGTAAGAATATTCATACCTAAATGAGTATATTAGCTTAGTATTTATAAAAACTGTTGATTTGGATAGTAACTAGATTTGATCCAACCGAAAAACCAAAAGGACTCAGAGACACTACCATTATGGGAATTGTGAGTCGTTTACCACACGTCCCACATTCAATCGAACTAGGAGCTCCACAAGAGGGATTGCAGAGAAGGTGCAGCGTAAAGGTTCCGTTTCGATTTTGTTCGAAAAGGTACGTTTTCCTCCAAAAATGTAGGTCATGCGGGCTCTTACCCTACTTGAAAATTTAGTATCTGATTACATCCAGAAAATAACGTGGTTATCGTGATATAGATTGGGGTGTTGATGCCACAAGGAAGAGACAAAAACAAACAAGCAAAGATTAGTGGAACAAAAACGTTAGCGAATAAGCAAACAAAACAAGTAAAAGGAAGTGTATATTTGTGTTTTTCTTGTAAAATGAGATTTTTATGAAGAGAGAAATTCAATAGTAAAAATAGACAAGGCATTAAAAATCCCTTATGTTTCTTGTTTTTCAATCTAAATTTTGATTCGTAATATAAAACAAAAGTATTTGAATAAATTAAACCCTTACATTGATTCCACGAAGATTATTATTACAAGTTACCCAAAATCAACAAATTGACAAGATTGCATTAACATATCAACTTATAAAATAATTCTTACAAGATAACAATACATGATAAAATTATATAGAAAAAAATAGCTGAATTTATATAAAGGTTTTGACACACAATATTTTGAAAAAAAAAAGATGAAATGCATTTAATTCATTCAAACATATAATTATTACAAAGCAAATGAATAAAAACCTCGATCTAATTACTCAACACATAAGTTCATCTTTAGCCTCACCAAAAAACTTTGGCATAACTTGCAAAACATTCTCAAAAAATTTTGGAGAGAATATGAAAATTTATGCAAGACAAAGAAAGAGAGGAAAATATGAAGTCCCTCCCCGCGCCGCAAAAACCCCCCCACAGAGTTTTATAATTTATATGTAGTTGAGAGTGCAACTCTAAGCTTTTAGTAGAATAGCTTTAAAGTTAAAAATTATAAAACATACATGTTAGAGATATGCTATTTTATAATTATAGGAGCTTGATCTGTATATCCTCATTGGGTCCCCTTTACTAGCTTGCATATTTTTCCTATAATGATACGGTGTGTTAATTCTTAGATTGGCGTAAAATTTGGTTGATTGGATTTTAATAATGCATGTTAGTTTATTGGTTGAATTGATTTTATAAATTAATTCAAGATAAACATGTTGAATTAAGTTATTTGAATTAAAACTAAGGATTCCTAGGTCAAATAAAACGAGAAACTATTCAACTGAATCAAAACCGATAGATGGATGGATTGTGCACCTCCTTTGGAGCTTGGAAAAATTGACATCAAGTCAGACATGATCAAACAGTTGACCTCCATGCATATAGGCAGTTGATTGCCTCAGCCAGATCTGGAAAATGCGTTTTATGCGATTTATGCAACGGGATTTGATTCTATGTTAAATTTTGAGGTTGAATCTGATAAGAATAAGTGTCCTACCAACCACTATAAATAGGAAATATGCTCTTGTAGTCATTTAGATCACTTGAGAAATTTAAAGAGAGTTTTTTAATTCAATTTAGTTTTAATTTTATTTTGTTTCCATTTCTTTTGTAATTTTCCATTTTTGTCAATTGTTTTCTTAATTCATAAGTGGCTAGAGGCTAGGCCAAGACATTGGGGTGGGGGGTTTATCCATGACATATCATCACGTGCAACATCCCCATAGGATATGCATACTTGGCTTAAAAATAAATTTTATTTTATTTTCCTAATTATATTTATTTTATGTTCCAATAACTTACTATTCTTAACAAATACAAATAGTATACTATTCGGTTACACATATGTATCCAAATAGTTAAGTGCTTCAGGTTTCTAGTTTTTCATATCTATGAATAAATAATGACTCTATGTTATTCAAAAGTTACGTCTCTAATGTACCGGTATACGTTCCTTTATTTTGTTTAGGATTTTATCTTTTGGTACATTAAAATACATAAGTCAAGAATACGAACTCATTAATTCATTTTAGGATTAAGAAGAAACACATTTAATTGTTTAAATTGAATTGATTTATTCAAATGGAATTATTAACCAAATCAATTCATCTTTTATTCCGATCCAATATATCGTCACTAATGATAATGTACCAATCTTTTTACTTGTAGAGTTCCACTCTGATGACGAAGACAAATTATCTTCAGTAGAGTGCCACTCAGATGACAAAGACAAGTTATCTTCAGTTAAAAATGTAGACAACATAACAATCTTATCATGAATAAAGCATATAACTTTATTCCCTAGATTGTAGACCTTTAAAGTTTAGACCATCACTTTAAAAATCATGTAATTTGTAAAATCTATCAATCATATGCACGATCTTAAAGGTTTAGAATGATAGTCTCAAACTTTTGTTTGCTTATCATACATCTAATATAAATAAACATAATGATGACAATATTGATATATGACATAAATATTAATTCTTTTTTTTATTAAATTTCTCAAAAACTATTACATGATTTAATCTTTAAGGCACCAAGTCTAATAGCAAATTATCCAAAGGGTCCCTTAGAACGGGGGGCAACTACCACCTCCTTAGCTCCGCCCTTTCTTGTAACACCTGTCATTTTTCATGTAACGGTTAATGATAAAAATTTAATGACGTCAAGTATTTTCTTTCTAATATAATGTTACTGACCATTTATTTAAGTATTATGACGAGTGATGATCACATGTAATTAATGTGTTCAAGGTGTTCATATCATTTATAGTGTATGCATGCTAAATATTTAATGTTTTATTTTTGTAACTTTTCAAGTGACTATTCAGCAAGCTGAATTTATTTTTTTAGAACAGCATGCCAATGGATTTAATCGGTAGACTAAATCATAACTTTGGCAGGCCAAATTAAGCCATCGACAGGCCAACCGCTGCTGACGAAAAATCAACAAATAAATCCAAAATTGTGGCATTGATGAGTAATTTAATTTATTGTGAAAATTCTAAATAATTGGTATATTCTTATCTCTTTCCTTATCTAGATTAGGGAATTTTTGACTTTGAAAAAGATGATTTAAATTTATGATAAGGTTTCCTACTTTGAAAAGATAAGATTTGGTAGTTATAGCAAATCATTGAATTTTTTTCCTTATTTTGCTCTATTCCCCCGTGTAAGCATCTTTTTCAAAAAGAAAAAATAAAATATTTTCTGATATTAAAGAGACCATTAGCCCATCTTATAATATCATTCACGTAAATTTGTCCCTCCCTCTCTCTCTATCGTTTTCTATCCCTTTTTCTCTCTAAAATTTTCTTAGACACCTACTCTTTCTTTCTCCATGTTTTCTTCCCCTTCTCTCCCTTATTTTTCCTACAAAGAATTGAATGAAATATTGGGTTTTCTTTTGGGTAAATTCAAGGAAAGTTTAAGAAGAATTGTTTTGAGGTAAGAAATTCATTCTAGGCTTATTCCTGAAATTATATTTTCTCTATGTTCCAACTCCCATAACCTTGTCTATGAATGTACGTTTGCTGCAAAATTTTAGTATGATATTTATTATGTGGTATATGATATTTCTCAAAATTTCACACCATTTGGAGTTTTCTATGTTGAGAGATTGAATTTTTATTCTTTCCCACTCATGATTAGACTGTTGCTGATTGGTTAGGTTTTACAAAAATGTAGTCTATGTTCGAGGGGCAAACGAATTGTCATTTGAATGAAATTTTGCAAAAATATTCATAAATATGTTAGGTTATGATATGGAAAATTTCATGGTGATTTGATGAATACTTGATGAGTTCTTGAACTTTCTTCTGAGATAGGTCTTTATGGTTGTCTGATCGGTACATTCTAGACTACTTGCTTCTATGACCTTCTTGTATGACCAAATGAATTTATTTGCTAATGAAACTTTTTGTATTATTGTATTTATATGTAATAGATTGTCATAAAAATTTTAGGGTCAAAGTAATTTTATTTTAATTATTTGAGTATGATGAACATGCATTGCTCATTGCCTTATATGTTTAAGGTTTATTTTGTCTTTTGATTCTAATGCATGTTTTGAATTGTTTTGAATTTATATGAAGCTAATTTTTGGATATGTTATAGTTTTTAAGTGTCTATTATATGTAAAATTTTTATGAAATTATTTTAGGATATAGATAGTTTATTTTATAAATGTTAGTTAGGGCTACTCACTATTTTGTTATTGCTAGCTGATTCTGTGTTGTGTATTGTGTGACTTATTTTAGTTATCTAATGGAATTTTTATGGCTAAAGAAAAATTAAGGTAATTCATATATATGTTGATTATGTCCCTGCAAAATTTCATGCCTTAATTGTATACGAATTGTGAGTTATTGAATTATGAATACACAAGTGTCAGGCATGTATTATTATTGCAGGTTTTGCATGAATATCTATAAGATGGTAAAGTGTATATGTGTTCTTGTATTTCTTGAGACAGAAGTATAGATAATGTCATATGGTTTTGGATGATTTCATAAGGGTGAAATTTATTTTTATTTATATATGGATGTATGACATGAACATACCAAGAAGTGAGCACATCCAGGCCGCAGTGACATCATGTAAGATAAGGTTTAAGTAAGCAAGTCAAGTAAGTATATTCTCACCTACAATAGATAAGGTTTATGACAAGATTGAAAGTATGTTCATGATGATTTTTATGGTGATTTCTATGATGGTTTTATTTAATGTTTTATTATGAAAGTTTTTGATGCATAAGAAGGTTGATGATGAGGTATTACAAAAATCAAAAGTTTATATGTATATATGTATCACCTAAATAAGTGCTCCACATCCTTTGTTTATGTTTATGTTTATGATGTCGAAAGTTGGACTTGTCATGTTTGGTTTAGAATTAGCTATTCCTCTTCTCTCATGGCAGTGCGCCTACGATGATGATAATGGTCCAACACATGGGCCCTCAAAAATAGAATGAATGAAGCTTTAATATAGATAATGATAATGAAAAATATGTTCTATGTGCAACTATGCTAAGTGCACTATTATGTTAATGATGATTATGATTATGATGTTTCATAAAGGTGTTCATAAAATGTTTTAAGTTGTGAGATAGAAAGTGTACTTACTAAGCTTTTGCTTACTTAGTTTATGATCATGTTGTAAATAAAGGTAAGAGGATCATGGAATAGATGGAGGGCAAGGACGGGCGTGTGAGTAAAGAATGATGGATTGAAATAAAAGAGCGCCAAGATAGAAAATTTTTAAAGTTTATGAACTATGTTTTTATTTCTTTGTATGTTAAATTTCTGTACTATTAAGTAAAAAGACTTGTTTTTATGTCATCTTGATTTTGCAGAAGATTGGCCTTCCAATCACCATTGATTGAACTGTCGATGTTAATATCAGCTTGTCGATTACCCTGTATTGGCCTACCGATCTAAGTGTTTTAAAACCCTAGTTTTGGCAGAGCCTCAGACGGCCTGCCGGTAGTTGAAGTTTGAACTGATGGTCATGTTCGGCCTACCGTTGTCTAAAGTTCAGCCTACTGAATGTTTAAACAAATTTTAAAGCTTGTTTTAAATTTTATTTGAATTATAGTTTAATTAATTTAGCATTGATAAGCTATTTAAATAAATATAGTCTAAAATAAATGATTAAAAAAATATACGCATAGATCCTGGGATATGTGTAATAAACCTTACTTTATTTGAATGGTTTATCTCAAATATTGTTAACAATAATAAATGTAACGACATCTGTGACGTTCGTAAGGGGGTATTACATTTCTTGCTTAACAATCTCAATCACTTTGCGTGTAGGCCAATCCGTAGAAGCTATCTCATTACATCTGTGACGTTCGTAGGGGGCATTACATTTCTTGCTTAACAATCTCAATCACTTTGCGTGTAGGCCAATCCATAGAAGCTATCCATAATAATATTTATCTTCTATTAGGAATGAAAAAAAGGATGCTGTATGGTAATCTTTTGAAATGTTTCGCATATTTCTAATGCAAGTATTTTGAAATGGATTGTAAATAGTAGTGGATGTACATAGGGCCTAGTGGTGGCTATGTCCTTATTGACTTTTTAAACTTTAGAATTTGAAAAACCTAATAAATTTACTTTTTTTCTTTGCCTCATTGAGATTTAATATTCTCATATATACTCCCATTGACTTTTACTGTTTTCATTTTATTACTTTATTTCCATTTATAAGCAACTTTATTTATTTGCTTCATGGGCTATTGTAATATGCTTTTATGACACCTTTTATTTTAGATTGTATTATATTTATACCTTTACATTTCAAATTCACATTAAATCATCATCTTTTTACTTTCTTAATGGAGTTTAAGTGGGTGTTTGGAATGGTGGTGTGAACCACTTTTACTGTAGCATGTGAGAGTTTTACACTGTAACAATTTTTTTTTATTGTTACTGTAACAAGTGAGAACTTTTTATTGTTTATAACTTAGTTTGTGGTGAGAACTGAGTGGTTCCCACCACTACCAAACACCCCTTAAAAGTGTTTTGTAGTTTAATTGACTGTTGACATTAGACCAAGAAAACATAAGAATGGAGTCTAATTTTGAAATCTGTGATGCAATCTAAATTTTAAGGTATGATTTTTTTTTTTTTTTTTGTTTCATAAGGAACTTTATGGTAAGAAATGCAATTTTTACTATTATTAAGAATTGAGATTAATTTTCAATAGTCTCATGTGTGCGGAAGCAATTTTATATCGTGTATTGCGATATTTTAATTTGAACTTGCATACCATAATGTTCAAGCTAAAACAATAGTTATTACTTATAGTGAAAAAAAAACAAAAACAAAAACAAAAACTCCCCAATCGAGCCTTATGTAGGAGGATTGCTTTATATTTCTCTTTCTTCTTTTTTTCAATTAATCACATCACATTGCATGCTAGCAAACTTGTTGTCGTGACAAGTTTGAAATGGGCCTCCCCGGCTTCTTGACAAAACCATCTAAATGAACAGTCCTTGTAATAATTGTCTAATCCTCCGTAAAGTCATGCAATAGCATAGAAAAGTCTGATAGATTCTCTCTCTCTCTCTCTCTTTTGTTTTTTAATACAACATTGCTAGTTCTTCTAAATATTTGTGTCTGAAATCTCCCCAATCTAATCTCATTAGCTAGCTAGCATGTAGTAGTGGAGGTATATATTAATGAGTAAGGGCATGTGTCTTCATTTAAAATTTGAAAATTTATATTTTAGTTCCTAATTTTTGTAAATCTTTATTATGCCCCCCCTAATTTTTATGTGCCGTATGTTGTAAGAAAAGTTATAATTATGCTCTCACTCAGTAGTTAAAATATAAAATTACACTTTTTTTAATATAAAAATTGTCAGAGAATTATAATGTAATAGCCTGGACGTATTTTTTGGCTCCACCACAGCTAGCACCGTAAATTAGTATTCTAACACAATTATTATAAAAGAATCACTACAGCAAAGCAAAATAAAATAGGAAAATTAGAGGAAATGTTTGATTTTTTAAAGTAATAGTAGCAAATATCATGTACTATTTAAGACAATAGTAAATGTCATTTATTACTCCAGCTATTCAAATTAAATAATCATATAGACCAAAGTACCCTGATTTGATTCTCTTTTCTTTCTCATTCTCCTCTCTCTCTCTTCCTTTCCTCTCTCCTTTCTCCCCCATTTCTACTCTACAACTCCTCCGTCAAAGTGCTTAGACACCAATAACGAAGGTGGGCTCGGACTCGTTATTGTTTGCGTCATCTCTTGGAAGTCGAAATTAGATTCTTCTTGTGATTCTATGACCAAAGCAGGTTTCATAGGTGCAATTTTCCATGGCTACGCCTACAAAGCCGACAACAACATGCAAGTGAAGCAGACGGCAAGTGGACCTGGTTCAACTAGGTAGCATATTTGGATTCTTGTCTCTTTCTTATCTCTCTTGTCCTTGGCGACAGATCTGGTTTAGCGACAAACGATGGAGGGGACTAATGAGGCATGACAACAGCGAGTGGCTAGCGACGATGACAATGAGCGGCGGTTGTCGTTCCGACATCCTAGCAGTGACACTATAGAGAAGAGAGAGTGATGAGAAAGACACAGAAAGAAGGAAAAAAAGGGAAAAGAAAAAGAAAAAGAATCAGTTTTGTTGTTAGGGTTTTTTAATTTTGAGTGCATTTGCGTCTACACAATTACTTAGTTTAAAACATATGACATATACTAACGTCTCAAAATATATATGACATTTACTACTAATAATTGTACAATATTTGGAATTTCCGTCATTCTCCCAATAAAACATTATAGAAAAATTGTTGGGCTAATGACAGGCTAATGTAAGCCCAATTAGTGATGAAGATATATTAAGAATAAGGAAAACTGCAGTGAAATGGCCAATTGTTTATCAAGATTAAAAAATAATAGTCTGTTTTTTACTTCTATTTTTTTTTCCAATTTTGCTCACCCTTTTCTCTCCTTGTTGCTCTCTCTCTCTCCTTTCTCTCTCTTCCCAACTTCTCTTTTCCCTCCCAACAAATACAACTTCACAAGTTATGTACCCAAAGACCACTATTAGACTGACATAAGAGACCACGAGACCCACACGTCGACAATTGTCACCTGATCATTGATGTTGTTGTAGGGCCTAGAGACCGCACTAAAAAAGATGATGCCGCATTGGAGAATCGAAGCTTACACTAAAGAAGACAATGAGCATGAGGTCGTATGGTGAACATAAGGCTTATGCATTGCTTGTCGTTGTCGTCATTAGCGAATATTGGAAGTAATATAAATAAAATGAACAAGTTATAATTGAAAATATTACAAATAAAAAAAAACAAGAATAACAAAACCTTCAATTAAATCAAAGCAAAAATTGGACGAAAAAATAATCGAGGCACATATAGCTCACGCTTTCTTTAAAATAGATTTGTCCCCTCAGGTTGTGCATGAGGATTCGACAGATAGTTGTCTCTTAAGATACAACAAATTACAATAGAATCTTAAGTACTATCGGATACCATCTTTGGCAAACTTGAAGCGTATTCCTCTATCACCAAAAACCGACTACAACAAAACTAGGTAAAACTTGAAAACAAAGAAAATTCTCTATGACTTTGTATGCAATTTGTGTGTGTTCAAAGAACAAGATGATGGCCTTATATATAGGCTAGTCATGGGGAGTGTAACAACATGGTTTAAATTTGGGTTCTACGAGGTATAATTTCAGGTGTTACAAGTGTTTTATGGCACTAATTCATAGTGTCATTATCCTGCCATTAACCAACTTTATGGTACTAATTCATGGTGCCATTATCCTATTTTTAAGTGCCATTAACCTCCACTTTTATGAGTAGGATTAATTTTAAGCTATTAAACTTCTTAACAGCTAAATTTGGATTTATTATTGGAAGCAAGCAAAAAATTGCAAAACGTAGCCTGTATAAGGCAAGCTCAACGAACTTTGCATTCGCGTCACTCACGTCTTGCATGCACACATTGGGCTATTAACCCACTGGGGTTGTGATTTGCACCTCCTTCCCCTCTGCGCGTGAGAGAGCCTCTTAAGTACAATATCTTACTTAAGCACAATAGTGCAACCACATTAAGCTTTAATGCCTAACTTAATGTGGGACTCCACATTTAGGCTTTTTCCAACAAAATCCAAATGTCAATGGCATACTTTGAGCTTTAATTTCTCATTCACTTGATTATCATTTTGAGCATATAAATATATGATTTTGATCTCTTTGCAACAGAGAATGTAAATCCGCCAAGACTCATCGCTTATTACAAAGTGGGTTCTCCTCAAAATTATACCTATAAATGGCTCCTCAAAATGGTTATTAACTATTTTCTCCAACAATCTCCCACATGAATGAAATTGACCGATGACAAGGGAAAACAAACATACTACACAGTGATAGAGTTCTACGGTTAATACTTGCATAGGATAGGTAGGCGTTAACCTTCCATTGTGAAAGTATGTTTACTTTATAGGCTAACTAGTAGACGCAATTTCACTAAATTGTTTTATCGTTTGTGTAAACGATAACATTCCTCACATAGATATTTTCCTGACATAGTTTTAGTTCTCATAGTTATATTTATTTTGGCCATGAACATCTCCCTGGTTCTGCAAGAGTTTCTAAAGAATTGTGCCATAGCAATTTTCCTTTGAAGCAGCCCCACTTCTCTCTCACATAGGCGATTCTTACTTAAGAGTAACCTATATTACTCCGCTTGAGTTCCTAACGTATTCGATGCATAAGAATTATTAAAAGCAAGTTGCTTAACCTTTTCCTATAGGTATCACTGCTTTTAATATAGGAATAGGTTGGGGTAACCCCTATAGTGATCCTACTCTGTTTGTTCAAGTTTTATTCCATTAAACCTAGATCTTAGGATCTCCAGGCAATAAGGTTGGGTTTCCACCATTTTGAACTATTCTTTCATGGGCTTAAGTCCTATTCCTATTGATGTTTTCTCAACTTGATCTTTATTCAACCCTTTGGTTATCAGATTTGCAATATTTTCTTTAGACCTTATGTAGTCTATTGTCATGACTCCAGTCAAGATCAGCTGTCATACGGTATTATGTTGACGACTTATATGTTTTGACTTACTGTTTTAGGATCTATTCTCATCTTCTTTGGTGTAGGTACCATTACCTTTGTAAGACACCCCTACACTTTCAAGTATTTGTAGGAAGGCTTTCTCCCTTTCCACAATTTATAAAGGGTCTTGTCTTCTTTTTTTCAAGGTACCTTATTTAAAAGGTAATTTGCCAACAAAATGGCTTCCCTTTGCATGTTCTATGGCAATCTAGAACTTATCATCATCGCATTCATCATATCCTTTAAGGTACAATTTTTACGTTCACCTACACCATTTGACTGAGGTGAATAAGGTGGTGTGACCTCATGAATAATACCATGTTGTGCACAAAATTCACTAAATGGTTCTACATATTCACTACCATGGTCACTTGTTACCATCAAGTTTTCTTATTAAGTTGGTTTTCAACTTCTTGCTTATAGAGAGCAAATTTCTCTATAACTTCATCTTTGTTTTGAAGCAAATATACATAGCAATATTTTGTACTACCATCTATGAATGTGACAAAATATGTATTCCTACCTCTAGTTTGAACAAACTTTAATTCACATACATCAGTGTTCCTTTCAATTGTTTGAAGATGACCTTGTTAATTTTGCCTCTATAGAAGTTTCACACTTGTGTTTAGAATCAATGTGAAATGTGGGTATGTGATCCAAGTTAATTAACCTATGCAATGTGTTATAGTTAACATGTCCTAATCTACCATGCCATAAATAAGAGGACTCGAGCATATAAATAAAAGGCTTTTTCTTCTTATTAATACCTTTGCGTTTTTACAGGAATAGTATTCATTTTTCATATGCCATCCTTTACATAACCCTTATCCATATACATTCCTATTTAGACAAAACTATTTTCTCAAACTGAAGCACCATCTTAAAACCATGTTGGCTTAGCATTGTCCTAAAAATGAGGTTATTCAAGATATCAAGAACATACAACACATTGTAAAGCTTAATTTCCTTGCCTGATGTCATCTTCAAAAACACTGTTCCTTGGCCCTTATTTTTAGAAGTTGTTGAGTTGCCCATGTGTCATCTTCAGCCTAATTTCTAAGGGTACCAAATTAGTAAAAGTAGCTCTCTTAGAGTAGATATGGCATATGGCTCCTGTATCTAACCACCACTCCTTCGAGTTGGAGTCCAACATGTTGACTTCAAAGATCACAGTAGAAAGACTGATGTTTGACACTTCTTATATGATAGTGTCCACCACATTGGCCTCTTTCTTCTTGTTTCTTTTTGGTAGCCTATAATCTATCGATTTATGACCCACCTTGTCACAGTTGAAACATTTCTCTTGGAATTTTTTGCTTCTTTAAAATTCCTCCCTTAGGTCTCAGCTTGAACTCCGACTTGTTTTTCTTTTTCTTGGAGCTTTAATCATGCTCCACCACATTTGCCTTGGCAACAAACTTATTAAAGAGCTTTTTGTCAAATCCTCTATTGTCTTCCTCAATGTGAAGTTGAACAATAAGATCTTCAAGGCTTATCTCTATACTTGTACTTCATATAGTTCTTGAAGTCATTCCACGCATCTATAATCATAGTTACCTAGAAAGACTCACTAATTACCATTCCTTCTGCATGAATTTTATGAATGAGTAATTGCAGTTCTTGAAGTTGACTGATTATAGTCTTTGAATCCACCATTCTATAGTTCATGAGCTGTCCAACTATGAACTTTTTGGCACCAGTATCTTTTATTTTGTACTTATGATCCAAACACTCTCATACTTCTTTGGCCCCCCTTTTCTAGACTATACATATTATAAAGTGCATTAGTCAAGTCGTTTAGAATATAGTTCTTGCATAAGAAGTTAGAATGCTTCCATGCTTCAACAACAAGCAAAGTCTGAGTATCTGTTTCATTCTTTCTAACAGTAAGAGGATTCTCTTTTAAGAATCTTGTAAGATTCAACGTTGTCAAATAGGATAACATCTTTTGTTGCCAAGTTTTGAAATTCAATCCATTGAGTTTCTCAGGTTTCTCATTGTAGTTCACAAGATCCAAAACTGACAATGGTTGCATCGAGGTCGAGACATGAACCCGAGGAGACGGCATTTGTGTCTCAGAAGTGCTCCCAGTTAGAACATTCTCAGTTGGAACAACATCATGTTATCACCTATCTCTGAAAATACCAAAGTTCAAGTCTTAGAATTTATACTAAAGATAAACTCACGTTTTTTTTTTTTTTTTTGAAGTAAAACACCAAATTGTATAATACATATAACTGAAACCGTAAACTTTTATAACAAAACATTAAAAAAAAATTGTTATGTTATAATATAACAAAAACAAAAAAAATAAATAAATTAAACTATTATAACAAGTATTATATTATATAAATCTTTATATATATACATATATATATATACACACATACATACAAAACATAAACATTTATAAACCAAATTAAAAACCAACAAACTTCCATTGTTTATAAACATAAACGTTAAGTAATATATATATATATATATATATATATATATATATATATAACAAAAACGAAAAAAATGTAAACAGATTAATAACTTTAAAAAGCAATTTTTTTTTATTCAAGTCTCATAACCGAACAAAATAAAAAGATTGATAACTAACCAAACTCAATTCTAAAATAAAGCAATTAATAAACTGTAAAGATATAAGCAACTGAAAAAAAAAATTCAACCATTGAACCATCAATGAGAATTATCTCATAATAATCCGAGGCAATCAAACTGTCCATGCATATAATCTATATAAAAGCTAACCTGAATGTAAAAGTTCCAAACGTTCATAACAAAAGCAAACGTTTATAACAATAACAAAAGCCAACATCAAAAGCCAACCAAATTTATCAAAGTTGAAACATAATAAAGTGCTCATAAACAAATACAAGCAAACAAAGAAATTATAATAAGATGGTTATACTTAGACTAACAAAATATTCAAATTGAATAGAACAGACAACGAATTTGTAATATATGTTAGCAAGCAACCAAAATATGAGAAGGAAATTATAAGATCTATTCCTTTGTTCTAGTAACCTATCCATGTTTAAGGGATAATCAGTTTTAAGATTGTTAGCAAATATTGCATGTAAGATGGATAAAACGAACATGTTACAATTGAAAATATTACAAATCTGAAAACAAGTATAACAAAACCTTCAACTAAATCAAAGTGAAAATTGGACGGAAAAATGGTTGAGGCACGTGTAGCTTATGCTTTTCTTAAAACAAATTGTCCCCTCCGGTTGTATACAAGGATTCGACGGACGTCTGTCTCCTAAGATACAACTACTTGCAACGGAATCTTAAGCACTATTAGATATCATTTCTGGTGAACTTGAAGCATATTTCTCTATCACCAAAAACTAACTACAACAAAACTAGGTAGAACTAAAAAACAAAGAAAAATCTCTATAACTTTGTATGCAATTAGTGTGTGTTCAAAGAAGAAGATGATGGCCGTATATATAGGCTAGTCATGGGGGTTGTTACAACATGGTTTAAATTTGGGTTCTATGAGGTTTAATTTCAGGTGTGATAAGTGTTTGATGGCACTAATTCATGGTGCCATTATCTTGCCATTAGCCAGTTTTATGGTACTAATTCATGGTGCCATTATCCTACTTTTAAGTGCCATTATCCTGCCATTAACCTCCACTTTTATAAGCAGGTTTAATTCTGAGCTATTAGACTTCCTATTAGCTAAATTCAGATTTATTATTGGAAGCAAGCAAAAAAATTGCAAGATGTAGCCCATGCAAGACAAGCTCAACGAACCCACCATTTGCGTCGTCCACGTCGTGCGTGCACACACTAGGCCCGTTACTCGCTGGAGTCGTGATATGCAACCCCTCCCCCTTACGCGTGAGAAAGCCTCTTAGGTACAACATCTTACCTAAGCATAAAAGTGCAACCACATCAACCTTTGATGCCTAACCTAATGTGGGACTCTACATTTAGGCTTTTTCGAACAAAATCTAAATGTTAATGGCACACTTTGAACATCAATTTCTCATTCACCTGATTATCATTTTAAGCATATAAATATATGATTTCAATCTCCTCATGACGGAGAACGTAAATCCGTCAAGACCCGTCACTTATTACAAAATGGGTCCCACTCAAAATTTTCCTCAAAATGGTTATTATCCATTTTTTTCCAATAGTCGTTCATTAAAAGAAAAGCTACACAATTTCTCAGTGTCCAAAGGTTTTTAAGTGCAAAATTTATTCTATGTTAAAAGTGATAGGATCAGAAACGACATTCTTTTGTCTAAACAACTGGTTGTGCTGCCAAACCTTCAAAAACAACTTCTTTTTTCTCTTTGGCAGTAGAACTTAATCCAGGTGATGGAGCAAGGATTTATTAGTAAGGGGCTAAACTTCTTTTTTATAATCAAGATTATACTAACAGGTTGAGAATTATTAGTTTAAAAGGGATCAAGTCTAATTTATACATATATCTACTATATTAAAATTATAACTATTATATCAAAAAAAAAAAAAACAAAGAGCTAGGGTAGGCCGTGGCCCACTGCATGTCCTCCTGTCTCCGTCATTTACTAGAGCCCACCCTATCAAATGTATAACTAGAATACAGGCAAAGGCAGAACCCAATTCCCATATCTGAGTTGTCCAAAGGAAACAAAGCATTACATAAAGGAAAGGCAAAACCGACAAAACAGGACGTCGTCCAGAGTCCAGAAACGACAGGACAAAAACTTCAAGCCCAACACAAACGACAAGTAATGCTCTATCACTTATTATTGACGTTGATTAGCGGCAATATGCAAACAAACAAACAGAACATTGTGGTATGAATTAAAAAGTGAAATTAACAAAGTAACCTCTTCTTTTTTTTTTCATTTTTACACAGAAGTAGCTCGGTGGTTGATTTCATAGGGTTCGGTTTACAAAAATGGTTCCCAAATGGAAACTTCTCGTCCTCTGCCACCAATCCTCAGCACATTCTCCTTCAAAGCAATAACGCACTGATACTTACGCAGCATATCCAACCCAAAGACAAACTCCACATAGGGAGAATCAACTACCAAGAAAGAGCAAGGGTAAAACACACGCCCAATCTTAACAGAAGCAACATGAACTCTACCCAATATCTCTGACAAACCAAACCCCCAAGCAACACCGTTGCAACGTCGATCCAACAGCCGCAACATCCCACAATGCTCAGCGCAGCTTTTCGAAATAATTATCACCTAAGCTGCGCTCGCAACCGTTGCCTTTAAAGCCACTCCGTTGACTTCCATGTCAACGTACAACATATCGTGAATTCCTTCTTGATCAATTTTCTTTTGTTCTACTTGGACAACATGACCAAAAGGGAATTCAAACCTTAGCTGTTGACGGTCTCGTAATAGTTCCTGCTATCTGTCGAGATTGGTGTCGCCCACGACAATGGCTTGTGCTGGTTCACGGTCGTTACTCGTGCAGTTGCGACATCAAATAAGAATCACTTTGGATTTTCTCCTTGATAGGCTTCGGTTCACGGCAGAGCCATCTGGATTCATTTTTTCTCTGTCTAGAAACTCACTCTTTCTCTATATATCTTCTGATCCTCCGGATTTGTGTCTTTCTTTGGTAATGTGTTACGACAAGCTTCTTTGATTTTGTTAAGTTTATGGGTTGATTGAGAGATAGCATTATTTTTCTTAGATTAACTCTGAAAAAGTCGTTGATATGCTGGCCGCGTCTTCTGCATTACTTGCTCGCAAAATAATAATTCTCTGACGTTCCTCAAAATAATAATACTAACAATAATAATAATGATAATAATTCTCTGACGTGGTAAGCAGGAAATTTTCTAAACTAAACATAAATAAATGAAAACAAAGATTTGTTTGACTTCGTATCTTTTATACAAGAAACTCTTATCAAGAGCACTAATTTCATGAGTTCTCTTTATGATAAAAATTAAGTATTTTACTGCATCATGTTCAATTATATGGACAAAAACGACGTTACAAGTAGTCTCTCTCTCTCTTTTTTTTTTTTTTTTAATTTTATTTTTTAATGATAGGAATGAGCCCTTGAGTATTAACAGAAATGCATTAATATGGACCAAAGAAAATGTGAGCATGCAGTGGGAGATTGGAAGGTCCTATTGTTAGAACAGAATTGTGATGAAAACCATCATCACTCAGGATCATTCATGTCAAATCATCAAGAATATTAACAAGATGCAGAAGCTAACCTGAATCCATTGTTGAATATGATTCTTGAGTCCTTTGGTTGAGGATCTTCCAAGTCTGGTACGTAAATCCTCCTTTTAGAATGCTCTGTGATTTCTCTGTAGATGGGGAACAGAAAAATAATGTACGTACTGACTTTGGGACCACAACCCCTTTATATAATTACTAAACCCTAGCAATTATCCTTAATTAATAATTTAGCCCATCATAAAATTAGTAATTACCCTTTTGGTCTCTACACATAGGAGGCCCATACTTAATGATGCATTAAAAGCCCAAAGCCCAAATTTGATCACTTTTAATTGGGCAACCTTATCTAATAGCCTTTAATTCATATTTATTTAATATGTTAGCCCATATATTAGATTTTGATCTAACAATCTCCCACTTGAGTTATATATGAAACTTTACAAATATGAATTATACCTTATGAGCTCATGAATTTTGCTATCAAAACCTTATGCATCTCAACAATCTTGTCCATTAACCATATTAATATAGGACCAAAGCGACCTTCGTTACATATGTCGTAACTAAACCCATCAATGATCACATATACCAATACAACTAACGACAAGATCAAGCATGGATGTGTAGCATGAAAATTTCATGCAATGTGATCATAACATGCCTATTTCCAACTGGTCCACCTGAAAACTTTAGTGAGATCAAACCATACCAAAATCAGAGTGTGAATAAACTGAAACTTTATTTCTGCAGAAAATAACCTTAAAATATTCATAAACTGAAATAACTGAAAATGTCTATATCAAAAGAGCATTTAAAATTACAAACTCCCACTAA
>CAMOHE010043343.1:0-50515 GCA_946598075.1 Artocarpus hirsutus | reverse complement strand
TAATTCAAGGAGTTTTAAGAAGAAATAGTTCTAAGGTATGAACTCAATTTCGGTAATTTTTAAGCATATTTTTCCTCCTGTAATGTGACTGCCATATCTTTCTCTACGAATTTTATTTTGCTCTGAATTTTTAATATGTTAGTTATGCATGTGTTATAAGATATTTCACCAAGTTTCACATTAATTCGAATTTTTTATAAAAAGTTATGAATTTTCTTCTCTCCACCACTCACAGTAAATTGTTGCTGACTGTTTATGTTGCACAAATGTATGGCTGTTGTTCTTAAGGCAAATGAATGTTGTTTTGTACGAAATTTGGTGGACATGTTTTATATATATATTAATTTATGGACTGGAAAGTTTGGTAATAATTAGATAAGTATTTCAATGTTTTATAGTTAATGAAAAATGCATGTATGATGTTTTTATGAAATGGTTATTATGGATGTTATGTTATGGTAATTAATTCATTAAAATAAATGTTAATTACCATTTTATGAATGTATGACATGATCATAATGAGAAGTGAACACATCAAGACCGCGGCATTATCACCTACAAAAGTAAGGTTAAGTAAGCTCATTGAAGTAAGTACATTCTCACCTGTAACATGATGAATTTATGAAATCTATATTCATGATGGTTTTATAATGATTTCTCATGATGATTTTACATGAAGTATTATGATGAGTTTTTAAGGTATGAAAGTTTATGAATGTTTTGATGATAACGTTTTTCAAAGCATGAAAGTATAAGTATGTATATGTGTCACCTAAATAAGTGTTGCACACCCAATGTTATGATATGTTTTTGATAAGTTATGATGTCATGTTTGGTTTGGGATTAGCTACCCCTTTCCTCTCATGGCGGCGCGTTTATGATGATGATGTTATGGTGCAACACTTGGGCCCTCAAGATAAAATGAATAAGTTTTAATATGGTTGATGTAATGAAAGATATGTTCCTATGAAAATGTGCATAGTGCACTATTATGATGATGATAATGATAAAGTTGATGATGTTCATGGAATGTTTTTAAGTTGTGAGAATTATAATATACTTACTAAGCATTAGCTTATTCAAGTTTTATATCATGTTGTACATAAGGGGAAGAAAGTTTTGGAGTAGGTGGAGGACACTAACAAGCGTGTGAGTTAAGGAAGATGGTTTGCAAATGGAAGAACGCCAAGGAAAGATATATTAAATGAAATGAGTTTGATTTTCGATTCTGAATATGCTTATGATTTTTTTGAATTTTAAGGATATGTCTTAAAACTATTAAGAATGTTTGCTTAATGCATTTTTATTATTTTATAAATTTTCTTCTGCATTTGAAATTTTAAAACTTGTTTAAAAAAAAATAAAATTTTAGTTCGGCCTGCCGACCATTACTGGTTGGACTGCCGAACTTACTATTCTCAAAATTTCATTTCTGTAAAGCCTCGGGCGGCATGCCGATGATTGACCTTCGGCTTGTCGGTCTAGTTCAGCCTACCGAACTGTGTTCAAAGAATTTCATTTTTGTTTTAAAAAGTTAGTTTAATTTTCAATAATATTAGCAAACTATTTACAGGATGTTTATGGAAAAGCGAGTTGTTATAATTAAATAATTTTTAATTTTTGTAAATTGTATAAAAATATAAATATATATATGTATGTATGGATCTTGAGAATGCTTTTCCAAACTATAATTTCAAATTCAAGTTATAATTTATAATAGTTTTGCTTCAATTAATGGTTTAATGAATGAACGTAACGACATCTGTGACGTTCGAAAAGGGGGCGTTACACAAATGATCAGGCCCACTATTATGTTATGGCCAACATGAATAATGTGCTGTAGGCTCAACATGAAGATTATGAGATTGCGAAGCAGATCTTGGATAATCTTGAATACATGTTTGGAGGCCTAGCCTTAACAAAACAGCAAGTGGCTAAAACCTCTAAATTCCAAACAAAGACTAAAGACATCTGTAAAGGAGCATATGATGTTGGTCATGGGTCACCTCACTGAAGCTCAAACCAATGGAGTTAACGTTGATGCTGAAACTCAAATGACTATGGTGTTGTCTAAGGAGTTTATCCCTTTTAGAGCTACCTTTAATTCAAGCAATAGAATGTATATGACCTTAACAGAGTTAATGAAGCAGTTACAGGAGTTTGAAAATCTAATCAGGGAAACTCCTACTGGTGGTGACATCAACTTGGTAGTTGCCTCTAGTTCCAATCATAACCCTAGGAATGGAAAGAAGTAATGGGCTAAGAATGGTAATTCTTCTATTCCTACAAACAGCAAGAACAAGAAGAAGAAAAAGAAGAATCCGAAGAAGCTCAAGTGCTTTTTCTATGGGAAGGTCGGGTACATAAAGAAGAATTGTAAGGACTTCCTTTCCTGAGGAGGTAGGTGTGATCTTCCGGTTATTAAAACTTATTTGGTTGAGAAATCCAGTGACACTTGGGTCATAGATTCTGGAGCAACTAATCATGTTTATGTTTCTCTACAGGAGTTCAAAGAAAGGAGAAGTCTGCTATATGAAGACTTCATGCTTCAGATGGGCGATCGATCCTTAGTATTGGCTGAAGCAGTGGGAGACATCCATCTATGTTTTGATAATTATAGGAATTTATTTTTGCAATATTTTTTTTATGTTCCTAAATTGAAAAGTAATTTAATTTCTATAGCTTGTTATTTTAAAGACTTTTATGTAGTTTCTTTCAATAATAAAGTGGTGATTCGTAAAAACAAATCTTTTTTTTTTGTAATGAATGGATGCAAAATAATCTATTTTTTATCAAACCTAAGATGGACTTACTGTTGAACACTGAGGTTAATGATAATAACTTTAAAAGACTTAAAACTTCTCACTCTAATAAGACTTATCTTTGGCATTTATGACTAGATCATATTAACCTGAATAGGATTCAAAGGTTGGTAAGGGATAGACCTTTAAGTCATTTAAAGGTGAAATCTATATCACAATGTGAATCTTGTTTAGAGGGTAAAATGACCAAAAGAACATTTGGGTCTAAGGGCAATAGGGCCTAAGGGGTTCTAGAACTTGTGCATAGTAATGTTTGTGGTCCTATAAACATCCAGGCATGAGGAAGGTATGAGTTCATCATCATTTTTATTGATGATTACTCAAGGTATGGGTATGTGTGCCTAATACACCACAAAAATGAAACTTATGACAAGTTTAGGGAGTTTCAAGGTAAAGTGAAAAAGCAATTGGGTAGATCTATAAAGGCACTTCGATCCAATCGAGGTAGAGAATACCTTTCTGATAAGTTTCTGGGACACTTATTAGAGAATGAGATTCTATCCCAATTTACTGCACCAGGCACTCCACAGTAGAATGGTGTAGCTAAGAGAAGGAATAGGACTTTGTTGGATATGGTTAGGTCCATGATGAGTTATTCATAATTGCCTTTATCCTTTTAGGGATATACACTACAAATTGCATGTTATCTTTTGAACAATGTGCCTTTAAAATTAGTTCCTAAAACTCCTCACGAGTTGTAATCAAGGAAAAAGACATCCTTAGACTAGATTTGCATATAGGGATGTCAAGCTCATCTCCTATTTAAGGAAGTGAATAAGTTGAAAGCACGTTTGAAACTTTTTGTGTTTGTAGGATATCCAAACAGAACTAAAGGGGGTTATTTCTATAAGCTAAAGGAAAATAAAGTCGTGGTTTCAACTAACTTTTCTTGAGGAAAGTTGCATGGACAACTTTAAGTCTCTAAGCAAAGTGGTGCTTGAAAAGTTGGCGAGTGATTCGATCACTTCGGGGGTTCCAAATGAAACTGTTCCAATCAGTGTAGAAAAGCCAACTGAACCTGAACAACAACCTAAGGGTATAAGTACTTCATCACTTTTATTGATGATTACTCAAGGTATAGGTATGTATACCTAATGCACCACAAAAGCGAAACTTATAGCAAGTACAGAGAGTTTTGGGCTGAAGTAAAAAAGCAATTGGGTAGACTCATAAAAGCACTTCAATTCAATCGAGGTGGTAAATACCTTTTTGATAAGTTCTTAGGACACTTATTAGAGAATGGGATTTTATCCCATTTGACTACGCTGGGCACTACGCAGCAGAATGGCGTGGCTGAGAGAAGGAACAGGACTTTGTTGAGTATGGTTAGGTCCATGATGAGTTATTTATCATTGCCTTTATCCTTTTGAGAATATGCACCACAAACCGCATGTTATATTTTGAACAATGTACCTTCAAAATCTGTTCCTAAAACTCCTCCCAAGTTTTGGACGAGGAAAAAGATATCCTTAAATCATATTCACATATGGGGATGTCCAGCTCATGTCTTGTTTAAAGAAGTAAAAAAGTTGGAAACACATTTAAAAGTTTGTGTGTTTGTGGGATATCCAAAAAGGACTAAAGGGGGTTATTTCTATTACCTAAAGGAAAATAAAGTCATGGTTTTAACTAATGCAACTTTCCTTGAGAAAAGTTACATGGACGACTCTAAGCCTTGAAGCAAAGTGGTGCTTGAGGAGTTGGCAAGTGATTTGGTCACTCCGGGGGTTCCGAATGAAACCATTCCAATCAGTGTAGAAAAACCAACCGAACTCGAACAACAACCTAAGTGGCTTCGGTGTAGTGGGAGGATCGGGTGTCAACCCGAGACTATATGTTCAATGTGAAGCCTTTTTGGCTGAACCAAAAGAACATAATAGGGATCCTTACACTTATGAAGAAGCTATGGAGGATGTTGATTTGAAACTTTAGACAGAGGCCCTAAACACAAAGATGAAGTCTATGGAGACTAATTGGGTCTAGGAACTTGTAGATCTTCCCGAAGGGGTAAAACCCATGGGGTAAAAGTGGATCTATAAGAGAAAGAGAGGAGTGGATAGGAAATTCAAAACCTATAAGGCTAGACTAGTAGCTAAGGGATACATACAGAGGAAGTAATCGATTATGAGAAAACCTTTTCGCCTGTAGCCATGCTTAAATCCATCTGCATTCTCTTGTCCATAACTATCGCTCTTAACTACAAGATTTGACAGATAGATGTCAAGACGACTTTTTAAAATGACTATCTTAATGTGTTCATTTATATGGTGCAAATAAACGAGTTCAAGGCTAAGGGTCAGGAGGATAAGGTTTGTAAGCTGCTATAGCCAATTTATAGACTCAAGTAGGCTTCCCATTCTTGGAACATAAGATTTGATCAAGTGATCAAGACTTGTGGGTTCACACGAAATACAGACAAATCATGTGTTTACAAACACATTGAGGACGGAAATGTGGTTTTTATACTGCTCTATATAGATGACATTCTGCTAATTGGCAATGACATTGGAGTATTGTCATCGGTCAAATTATGCTTGAGCAAGCAGTTTGATATGAAGGACTTAAGTGAAGCTAATTACGTTCTTGGTATCTAGATCTTTTAAGATAGGAAGAACAAAATGATAGCTTTATCCCAAACAGGCTACATAGATAAAATTCTCAAAATGTATGCGATGTAGGATTCAAAGAAAGGGGGGCAATCATCTAGGTTTGGAATTACTTTTTCTAAAAAAGACTCACCAAAGTTTGATGAAGAAAGAGAATATATGAAGAAGGTACCTTATGCTTCGACAGTGGGTAATCTTATGTATGCCATGCTTTGCACACGATTGGATATTAGTTATGCAGTCAGGATTGTAAGTCAATTTCAATCGGATCTAGGACCGAACCACTGGGTTGTGGTCAACCATATTTTCAAGTACCTGAGAAGGACTCGAGGGTATATGTTTTGTATATTTAGGCGAGGATTTAACATGACTAGGAAACATTGACTCAGATTTCCAATCCTATTTGGATTCGAGAAGATCAACTACTAGTTTTGTGTTTACTCTAGGTGGCAGTGCCATTGTTTGGAGAAGTGTAAAGCAAGATTTCACTTCAGATTCAACAATGGAGGCCAAGTCTGTGGCAGGTAGTGATGCTTTGAAACAAGCAGTGTAGCTTTACAAGTTTCTTAAGGATCTTGAGGTAGTTCCTAGTATGAATAAAGCAGTATCGCTGTATTGTGATAACAGTACGGCGATAGCTAATGCTAAGGAACCAAGATTTTACAAGAATAATAAGCATATTGATCGAAAGTGTCATGTGATAAAGGACTTCATTGAGGGCAGGCATGTTGCTATATGCAAAATTGCATCCAAGGACAATTTAGCTGTTCCATTCATGAAGACACTAACTGCGAGAGTTTTCGAGAGGCATGTGGAAACTATAGGGATATGGGATTTGTCATATTTACTCACTTAGTAAAAGTGAAAGATTGTTAGACATGTATGCCCTAAGGAGTAAAAATGTAATATGTTTTTGGAGACATTTTTATCAATAAAGAATACATTTATTATTCATATACCAAATTGTTGTCCTCTTTACATTCATATTTGTTGAATGTATGATAAGCAAACAAAAGTCTAAGACTGTCAGTCCAAGCCTTTATAATCAGGCATATGATAGACAGATTATGTAGAAGACATGATTCTAAAGGTGGTCTAAATCATAAGATCTGCAATTGAGGGAATAAAGTTGAGCGCTTTATTCATGTAAAGATTGTCATGTTATTTATATCCCTAACAGGAGATGGTTTGTCTTAGCCATCGGAGGTGGACTCCGCAAATAGAAACATTGGTGCATTGTCATAAGTGATGATTTATTGGATCGGGATTAAAAGTGTAATTGATTTGGATTAATAATTCTATCTCGGCAAGTCAATTTACTTTAGACAATCATATGTGTTATATCTTAATTTTGAGATGAATAGTGGGCCTATTGTTTTGACTTATGTCTTTTGATGCACCAAAGGGTGACATCACAATTTATGTTGGTACGTATGCCAGTACGTTGGAGACATGACTCTTGATAGCGTAGACTTGTTATTCATAGATACAAAATCTATAGCTCCTTTTTAGGGGTCGATGACATTCTCTTATATACGTTATCCTATAATTAAAAAACTGGAGCGCTTAACCATTTGATACATAAGTATAACCAAATGGTATACTATTTTTGAATGGTAAGTCTTTTGATGGTGAGATAATGTAACGTAAGAGAAAAATAAGCGAGAAGGTAATACAGAATTTATCTTTAAGCCGATTATGGATATCTTATGGGGATATGATACATTATAATATATCATAGAGACTTAGCTATTCGGGCTTCGTTATTCTATATAGTTCGAGAATGCAGCTCTATGCCTTTAGTAGAGTAGCGCTAGAGTTAATAATTATGAAATGTATATATGGGATATTAGGTTTTATAATTATTGGGAGCTTAAACTCTATAAGTCCATCAGGCCCTCTTAACTAGCTCATAATAAATCTTGTAACAATAGGGCATGTTTTTTCAATAAATTGGTGACTTATGTTAAATTATCAAATTGACTGAAATTTGATAGGATCAAATGATTCATGTCTGTTTATCGGTTGAATTAATTTTGTGAAAAATTAATTCAAGATAAACTTGTTGAATTATCGGGAATATTTATTTCTTAAAGATTAGATATGGTTGTTTTAATCATATAATTTCTCTACTCGGTTTTTTAAATTAAAGCTGAGCTTCATCCAAAGAATCTCGAGTAGAAAATAAAAGATTCGCAGGGATCATTTATTGTAAGTTCGGTAGGCCGATCTTCAAGTTTAGCCTACCGATGGACTAAGTTTGGCGGGCCAATATGCTAGTTTGACCTGCCGACTGAACGATAATCTGATCATGTGTTTTTACATGATTTTATCAAATATTAATCTAGATTCGAATTTTTGAGGCCTTATCTGATAAGGACCAACCATGAGAGCGACCTCTATAAATAGAGAGTAAGACTCATATGTTATTTAGATCAGTTGAGAAATTAAGTGTGAGCACTCTAGTTTGTGAGTCTCTGAAACTCTCCTAAAGAGTTACTATTCATAAATAACGAACAGTATTTCTGGTTATTTCTCAATTAGTTGGAAGGAGAGTCACTGGGGAAGAGCTATACATTGTGTGCCCACACGCACTCCGATTGTAGATAGAAAATAGCAAAGAAGACCAGATGGTTGAGGCTCTTTTGAAACGTTATTCTCTTCATCAATTATCAAAGCTTTTTGGAACACGGGTTAGTAAGATCTAGTTAATTTATGCATATAACATGTCAAACTTTTGTTTTGAAAAATACTCTGGTATAAAAAATTTTAATTTTTCGCTACATACTATTTTTCCAACACTTGCATATGAGGTGTTAGCATTTGTTATGCTCACTAAAGTTAATAAAAAGGTAAAATAAAGATGATAAGTAATGTCGTACCAGCTTTCATGTTGTGAGGTACTCAAAGTAAAGTTAAAGTTATAACCTTGATATTCGATGGTCTTAAGTCTTCCACAAGGGAAGCATCATGTTTATGATCTCATGATTAATGATGTTAGTATGAACACCAAAGTTTATAAGATAAGCAAAGTTAAGGAACAAAGATAAAAAGTTAAAGTAAGAAATGAATGTTTATAGGATACTCATAATTGAAAGTTTGTAATTGCGCATAAATAGAATCATGCATTTTGATGTTGCTTGTATTCCTTATTATGAAATGTTTATGTATTATGTTTATAAAAAACATTTTGAGGAATGTTTTACGTTAAATGTTTATGAAAAACGTTTTCATATTTACAAGGAAAGGTTTGTAAATAATGTTTTAAGAAAAACGTTTAAGAAATGTTTTATGAAAAACGTTTATAAAAAATGTTTTAAAAGAAATTTTTTTATGGGAAAAGTTTATAAAGCATGTTTTAATGATTTGTGATATTATGTTTGAACTTACTAAGCGAAAGCTCATTAAAAGTTCCTTCATGTTGTAAGTAGTCCTATGGGTGACCAATGGGACCTGTTTGAAGAGCTTAGTGCTATAGAGGATAAATGCAAAGATTTGGATATGGATACCATTAGGGAATGTTTTTGTTGTTCAAAGAAAATGTTTTCCCACTATATGATATAGTGTTTTCAAAGTTTTAAGAAATGTTTCTAAAGTTTTAAGATATATTTTACAAAATTTTTTATATAATTATAAAGTTAAGTTTTAAGCTATGATTCAATTAATGCTTCTTATTAAGTTTTAAGAAATGATTTAAAATAGTTTTAAAATTAAATATTGAGCAATGTCTCAATTTAAGTTGCAATAGAAGTCGCAATAGCTTTTAAGTATATTTTAAAGTATGTTAAAAGGAAAGGAAAAGAAAAAAAAAAATTATTCAGTATTTTTCTTACTAAATTAGCAAGATTAATGTTTAAGAAATGATGTCTAAGAAAGTTATATGACGACCTGAAAAGGCAGGGCGTCATAGGTGGTATCGGAGTAGTATCCTGTCGTCCCATCTCGCGTTATCATATGTCTGTTACACCATAGCTCAAGTAAGTAAGTTAAGTTAAGTAAGAAGAAAAGTTAGTATTTAACGATTATGTGTTTAAGCCGGGCATAGCTTTGATGTCTGCACTTCCGGATGAGCAACGAGAAGGCAATGGTCTAAGGATGAATGTAATGTTATATTTTATAATGTCCTCGCAAGTCAACAATAGTTATCGTCCATCATCGGTATCAAGTCAATGATGATCAAACGTGCTAAATGATGGTCAACAGATGGCGGACAGCTAATCAAGAAGATGAGCTCATCACACATTATGATGTTCTTGCGCTTAAAGGTGTTTTTTGTTTAAGCAAATCTCGCTTATTATAAGTCATTTGATATTGGCTATACGTAGAACAAGGAGAGCAGATCAAGATAACAGAATAATGGAGGCTCAAAAGTGATTTTTGGTGCTCTATAGAACAAGAGTACCTAAGAGCAACCATACGTTAAATGACTAACTATGTGATCCTTCCGAGCTTAAGTATTCTGTAGTTGAGCTGAGACATGCTAATGAGCTCGTAACTACCCGCATGGGAATCACAATCAAGATGATGATGTCAAATCTGTCAACAAAAACCTCACGGGTTGGAGGATGGAAGCTAGAGATTTATACATTATGAGAGAATTACAGAAAAATGTAATTTTAGCATAGATATAGGACCAAAAAATTATAGATTTATGGTCGGATGACCTTGATCTTTTGATAGTCATGATGCAATTTGGATAAATTTTAACCCTATTTTCAAGAATAGCATTCATTGGTAGAATGCTAAACCTTTGAATGAATGAAAACTGCGCGCAAATGCTAAAAAATTAGAGTTGTGCAGTAGAAGTATAGTATTACAATTCAAAGAGATATATCAATGAAATGATGTAAGGTTTATGAAGTTTCAAGTTGGAGACTTAGTTTTTCTTTAAGAAAGTAACGATGTAAGAAAGTATGTTAAGAACGGAAGGGATGATAGGAGATAAGAGCATACCTCTTGTCAACTTTTTAATGGTGAAAACACAAAGTAGAGGTAGCAATATGGAAATAAGAAGACGATAAGGAAATGAACTACGCATGAAGGTTTTAATTTTCGAGGACGACAATTTTTAAGGAGGGTAGATTGTGACACCTCGAGCATTTCTAGTACATTAAACATACAATAACTTAAGGATTATGTTAACCAAAAATATGTGTCACAAGAATTATTGATTAATCCAATTTTAATGATAAAGTCCATAAAAGCAAAAAAGGGATTTTTAAGGGTAAAAATCATGCCATAGTCTTAAATAAAGAAGGGATGATATGAAAATAAGCTGGAAAGCTTAACTATTACAAAATGTATTGCAACAAATGTTAAAACAAAAAATACAGTTTAAGAAAAATACTATATAATAATATGAAAAATTATACAATATTAGAATAATGTAGTGTAAGAAAGTATACTCATAAAGTTATGTAGTATAGAAATTACACTGTAAAAGTAATACAATGTAGGAATTAGACTATTTAAGGTTAAGCAGTACATAAATTGGACTATTTAAAGTTAAAGTAGTATAGGAATAATACTGTTTAGAAGATATGAATAAATAAGGAATGCTGTGTAAACTCGTAACAGTATCAACAATATACCGACAATATAAGAAAAATACTGTCAGTGTAAATTTAGACTATATAAAGTTAAACAGCACAGGAATTACATTAAGTGGTGGATGTAAATAAGCATATAAAGTTGTGGGACCTCATGAATTGTATAGAAAGGAATATCGACGGTATAGGAAAAATATTGTCAATATAAATTTAGACTGTATAAAAATTTAGGACCCACAATGGGATCCCCAAATGGATGAGAAATTGCCGCCACACCCCCTTGATGTAGCCAAATCAAATCTTGCAAAGATCTTTACCCTTAATGACGCATAAGGGTGAGTAAGCAAGGTTAGTCACCAAAAAGGAAAAAAAGGGGACACTCTAATAGTAGAAAATGTGCTACATCTCCCTTGGTAAAATTGACAAGTGTTGTTAGGCAATTTTTTCTTTGTAAACAAGTTCCTATAGTGATGTCTATATGCCATCAAAGACTTGTTGGAAATAAAAAAGTTTGATTTTATGAAACTTTCCCCATTACTTCCACAAAGAAAACCACCCCTCCTATAGAATTCCCTCAAGAATTTTTCAATGCATAAGCCTCCAAATCATGTAAGGAAGCAAGAACAAGCGAAGGATATAAAGATTGAAGAATTTTCAAGGTTAAAACTCAAGCTTTTCCTATTGACCTTTAGGGTTCTTGTTCATGACTTAGATAGGTTCTGATTGGGTTTATCATATTTTCTGTGGAAAAGAGATAACAAAGTTTTGAGCTTAGCAAAGGAAGATCAAAAAGCTTGGTAAAGTTTAAGTAAATATCTAAACTTTATACTTGAGAGTTTACGTTATAAACATGTATGCCAAATGTTCGATAAAATGTTTTGGTCTATAAAATGTAAGATGGATATCATGGCATGATTGTTTTATGTTTTATATTGATGGAGATGATGATAGAAAGAAAAAAAGTAGGGGTTTTTTCATTTAAAAGTAGAAAATTTTCAAGCTTTGTATTTTACACAAAGTTTAACTAGTTTTCAAAGGAATAGGTTTTGAGGGCCTTAGAGGCCAAATTATGTTCTAAGTAAGGTCTGGAATTTTGCCAAACAGTGAAGGTAACAACTTCTATGAATGAAGTTTTGTAAAATTTTAAAAGGACTAAATTGTAAAGTTTTATAAAATCTTGACAAATTTAAAAATCAGCCAAAAAGTCCACCTTATGTTGGAATTTAAGGAAAGTAAAAACATGAAAGTTGTAAAACTCATTGAAATTGTTAAGGTAATGCAAACAGTTTGTCAAAATTCTGCTCGGTTAAGGAGTTATAAATTTTACAAAATTTTGAGCACAAAATTTCATGAAATGAAAACACTATGAAATGTTTAGAATTGACCAAGGAGTTTTTGTAAGTTTTATTTCTTGCAAAAAATAAACATTTTGGTATAAAGTGGTCATTTTTGGTCCCAAGGGCAAAAACGTAAAGATTTTTGTGTTTCAAGTCAAAACTATAAAACGATGTGAAACTGGGTTTTCACTAGGGAACGTTGGGTTCCTACACTGATGAAGGCAGTGAGTAATCATAGATACTAAGTTTTAAAGGATTTAAAATTTAGTCAAAGAAAGAAAAGAAATGAAGTTAGGGGCAAAAATATAAAGATCTTCAAGTTTTGGGTCAAAACTGTAAAGTTGTGACAAAATAGATTTAATTGGAAGGAAAACCATTTTTTTGTTTTCCTTAATATTATGAGACATAAAAAAAAAATAAAAGTTATGTCTTAAAACAGGTTCCAAAAGTTTTTAAAGATCTGTCAAGTGTAAAATGGTCATTTTACGAAAAAGGCTAAAACGGACCTGAAATGTGCGATGATGGAAAACGCCCTTTGGCAGGAATATTTCCATTACATTTAAGAAATGAGAGGAAAAGAGAAGCAAAAAGTTTAATAAGTTATGAACTTTATAAAAAACCCGTTAAAGGTAAAATCGACATTTTTAAAAAAATAAATAGTGCTCAAAATTAATGAAAAACTAAAGAGTGTTCATAACTTTATGAAAAACCTGCTTAATATTATGTCTCATAATATTAAGCAGAATAAATTCCTTAGACAAAGTCTCAAAGACCAAAATCATCTAAGTGTTAGCATCGATGTCAGCTCCATTGGTTTGAGCCTCAGCAAGGTAACGCATAACCAACATCATATGCTCCTTTACATACGTTCCTAGTCTCTGCTTATAGTTCAAGAGTTTCCGAAGCACCCCTTGTCGCTTTGTTAAGGCCTGACCTCCAAACATATCTTCTAGATTATCCAAGATTTGTCTAGCAGTCTCATAATCCTCATATTGAGCCTGTAACACGTTATTCATGCTGGCCATAACATAGCAGTAGGCCTGATCATTTGCATCTTTACAATGATCATATGCTTGGATTTGAGCATAATGGAATTTTCTGTAGGCTCGGCAGGATAAGGGGTTGTCAGCATAAATTTCAGTTTCTCAAAGGAGAGAACGATATTCAGGTTCCGTTTCTAATCATATAATTCTCACTGGTTAATTAGCTTTTGTCAAGTATCGATGATAAAGCATTTTTAGACATTTTTAATCTACAACAAAGAATCATATACCAAAGATAAGCAAACATAGCATAATAATTTAGTAGGATAACACAATCATGTAAAAACATACAAATGTGTTTGTGTCAAAACCTTGAAAATATCACCACCTTACAAAATAAATATATAGAAACCTTAAAATGCCATCTCTCTAAAAAAAAAATAAATTCAAGCATTGGAAAGATCAAGATCACATAATTTATACATATAACATAATCATAAACTCGTAAAAACCTAGGCTTTGATACTAATTGTTAAAAAAATAATACGTAGTGGAAATTTAAAAATTTTTATATTAGAGTATTTTTCAAAACACAAATTGACATGCTATATGTATAAATTAACTAGATCTTACTAACCTCGTGTGCCAAAGAGCTCCTGCAATCGATGAAGAGAAGAACGCTCCAAAAAAGCCTCAATCAACTAGTCTTCTTTGCTATTCTCTATCCATGATCAGAGTGCGTGTGGGCAGATAACATTTAGCTCTTCCTCGGTGACTCTCCTTCCAGCTAATTGAGAAATATACAAAATTTTCGTTTGTGATTTGTGAACTATAACTCTTCAGGGGAGTTTTAGAAACTTATAGACTAGAGGGCTCACTCTTGATTTCTCAATTGATCTAAATAACTCATGAGTCTCACTCGCTTTTTATAGAGGTCACCCTCATGGTTGGTCTTTATTAGATAAGGCCTCAAAATTTGAACCTGGATCAATATCTGATAAAATCATGCAAAAACGTGTGGTTAGATTATCGTTCGGTCTATAGGATGAACTAGCAGATCGGCCTATCAAACTTACTCCATTCAAGGCCGAACTTAAAGATCGGCTTGCCAAATTTATGATAAATGATCCCTACGAATCTTTTATTTCTCACCCGAGATTCTTTGGATAAAGCTCAACTTTAATTCAAATAACCTAATAGAGAAATTATCTGATTAAAACAACCATATCTAGATAATCTCTAAGAAAATAAATATTTCTGATAATTCAACAAGTTTATCTTGAATTAATTTTTTACAAAATTAATTCAACCAATAAATAGACATGAATTATTTGATCCTATCAAATTTCAGCCAATGAAATAATTTAACATAAGTCACCAATTTATAGGAAAAGCATGATGTATTATTATATGATTTATTATGAGCTAGCAAAGGGGACCTAATGGACCTATATAGTTCAAGCTCCTGATAATTATGAAACCCAATATCCCAAATATATATTTCATAATTATCAACTCTAACGCTACTCCACTAAAAGCTTAGAGCCGCACTCTCAAACTATATAAAATTACTAAGCCCGTGTAGCTAAGTCTCTATGATATATCATAATGTATCATATCCCAATAGGATATCCATAATAGGCTTAAGGATAAATTGTATCTTACCTTTTCGATTATTTTTCTCTTACATTCCATTATCTCACCATTAGAAAACTTACCATCCAAAGACAGTATACCATTTAGGATTAAGGTACAACATATATGATTGTCTAAAGTGAATTAATTTGCCGAGACAGAATTATTAATCCAAATCAATTATACTTTATGTCCCTATTCAATACTTTGTCACCTATGACAATGCACCAATGTTTCTATTAGCGGAGTCCACCTCCGATGACCAAGACAAACTATTTCTCGTTAGGGATGTAGGCAACATAACAATCTTTGCATGAATAAAGCACCCAACTTTATTTCGTCCATTGCGGATCTTATGATTTAGACCGTCACCTTTAGAATTATGTCTTCCGCATAATCTGTACATCATATGCCTGATTCTAAAGGCTTAGACTGACAATTTCAAACTTTTGTTTGCTTATCACACATTCAACAAATATGAATGAAAAGAGGACAACAATTTGGCATTTGAATAATAAATGAACTCTTTATTGATAAAAATGTCTCAAAAACATATTAAATTTTTACTCCTTAGGGCATGCATGTTTAACAGCAAGCACATTTACAAATCATAACTTGTAGTTTTTAAAACAGTATGCATTTCACATGCAAACTTACTTTAAGAATAATAATTGCAAACACATTGCAAACCTTTACTTGATCTTTTAAACTTTATGCGTATTAAATGCAATCATGCTTTAAACATAATAGTTGCAAGTACATTGCAAATCTTGATTTAAACTTTAAAACTTTTTACATAATAAATGCAAACATACTTTAAAAACAACTTGCATAACAATTGCAAATACATTTGCAAACATATATATAAGCATTTGAAAATCATTTAATTTATGTTGTAGGTGAGGTTTAAACTTACCTGGTCCTAGCTTTAACATTCTCGTTTCCTTCCTTTTCTTTTCGTTAGTCGGCTTCCGTGTCTTGATCAAATGACACCCGACTTATTAGTTAGCTTTTCACATTATTAATCAACTTGATTGATAACTTAACTTAAACATTAAACATTCATTCCTTTTTATATAACTTGTATACTATCGGTTTACTTTCTTTTACTCTGTATCCCATTCGTTTACCTTTCTTCTACTTAGCTTTTTAACCCACCGGGGTTACCTTTGCCTTTACTTAACTTTGTAACCCACCAAGTTACCATTCTTTTTGCTTAACTTTGTAACCCATCGAGTTACTTTCCTTCTTTTGCTTAACTTTGTAACCCACCAGGTTACCTTTTTTTTACTTATCTTGAACATCCCTTATTAAATTTTCCATCTCATATGATGATTTTGTTACTTAATGTCTTACAGATTATTGTTTGGTCTAAGAATGTTTTGCTAGTTTGGAATGTTCAACTCTACTTTAGCTATTTTCTAAAAAATAACGATTTTACTCTTAATGGGTTTTTCGTGAAGTTTGTAACTTGTTAAACTTTTTGCTTCACTTTTCCTCCATTTCTTGCATGTAATGGAAATATTCCTGCTAAGTGACATTTTTCAACATCAGGCGTTTCGAGTCTGTTTTGGTCTTTTTTATGAAATGACCATTTTGTTCTTGATAAGTCTTTAAAAACTTTCGAAACTCGTTTTAAAACATAACTTTCATTTCTTTATGTCATATAACATTACGGAAAACAAAAATAATGGTTTTCCCTTCAATTAAATCTGTTTTGTCAAAACTTTACAGTTTTGACACAAAACTTGAAGATTTTTGTGTTTTTTCCTGTAACGTTCGTTTCTTTTCTTTCTTTGACTAAACTTTAAATCCTTTAAAACTTAGTATCTATGATTACTCACTGCCTATAGTAATGCAGGAACCCAACGTTCTCTGGTGAAAACCCAATTTTCACATGATTTTAAAGTTTTGGCCTGAAATACAAAAATCTTTACATTTTTGCCCTCGAGACCAAAAACGACCACTTTATGCCAAAAATTTTAGTTTTTTTGCAATGAATAAAACTTACAAAAGCTTCTTGATTGAATTCTAAACATTTCATAACGTTTTTATTTCATGAGATTTTGTGCTCAAAATTTTGTAAAATTCATATCTCTTCAATTGAGCAGAATTTTAACAAACTATCCACGCTACCTTAATAGTTTCATGAGTTCTACAACTTTTGTAGTTTAACTTTCCATAAATTCCAATGTTAAGGTGGACTTTTCAACTGATATTCAAATTTGTTGAGTTTTTACAAAACTTTACAATTTATTCCTTTTAGAATTTTACAGAACTTCATTCATAGAAGTTGTTACCCTCACTGTTTGGTAAATTCCAGATGTTACTTTAGAACATAATTTGGCCTCTAAGGCTCTCAAAACCTATTCCTTTGAAAACTAGTTAAACTTTGTGTAAAATACAAAGTTTAATAATTTTCTACTTTTAAATACAAAAAACCCTACTTTCTTTTTTTATATCATCATCACCATCAATATAAAATATAAAAAAATCACGCCATAATGTCTATCTGTCATGCCATAGACCAAAACATTTCATTAAACACTTAGCATACATGTTATTTATAACATAAACTCTCCAGTATAAATTTTAGAGGTTTATCTAAACTTTACCAAGCTTTTTGATCCTCCTTTTCTAAGCTTAAAACTTTGTTATGTCTTTTTCACAAAAACCATGACAAAACCTAATCAAAACCCATCAAATCATGAACAAATGTAACACCTGAGCATTTTTACTACATAAAAAATGCAATAATTTGAGGATTATGTTAAGACAAAATACACTTTAAAGAAAAATACCGTATAATAATACAAAAAATTATACGGTATTAGAATAATGCAGTGTGAGGAAGTACATCAACAAAGTTATGCAGTATAAAAATTACATTGTAAAAGTAATGTAGTGTAGGAATTGGACTATTTAAGGATAAGCAGTATAGAAACTACATTATTTAAGTTAAAGTAATGTAGGAATAATATTGTTTGGAGAATATGAATGAATAAAAAATGCTGTAACAATATAGAGAATGTATGACAATATAAGAAAAATACTATTAGTATAAATTTTGACTGTACAAAGTTAGATAATATTGGAATTTCATTATATAATGGATGAAAATAAGTGTGGGAGGTTATGGGACCTCATGAACTATATGGAAAAAAATACCGATAGTATAGAAAAAATACTATCAGTATAAACTTAGATTGTGTAAAAAGTTTAGTCGACAACCTATGGATTTTGATTGGGCCACCACATCATGAAATGTGGTCCAATCACATTTCGCCACCCAAAGGAATCCACTTGATGACTAGGGTGACTCACCACCACTTTTTGTAAAAAAAAAAAAAAGGAAAAGAAAGAAAAAGGTGAATTACTCATTATATAAGAGACCATTTGGTCTCCAAGGTGGCAAAAAAAAAAAGGGAAAGAAATGTGAAAGAAAGAAAGAAAGAAAGAAAGAAAGAAAGAAATCCATTTCTTCCTCCATCTCCCACGTCAGCCATAGGTGGGTTCCTTCAAAAAATTTTCAAGCTTAAATCTTGGCATATTTGTCCCACTCAAGTTTCAAGAATTGAAGATCAAGAGGTTCCATCAATTTTTAAGGTAAAATCTAAACTTTTTTTTTTGGTGAACAATGGTTTTGTTCAAGTTTTGATGCAATTTTTTATGATGAGGTATGGGCCTGATATTAAGGAAATTTGGAAGCTCTCAAGTGCTAGAAAGTGAAGCCAACCACTTTGCATGGATTAGGTAAAATCCTAGTCTTTTTATTTAAGTTAAAGTTTATGTTTTTTTTTAATGCATATTATATGTTTGATAAGATGTTTTGGACTATGGCATGTAAGATGAATGTTAAGGCATGGTTGTTTTATGTTATATGTTGATGGTGATGATGATGGAAAGAAGAAAGTAAGGGTTTTGATGAAATTCTAAAAGGGACTAAATTGCAAAAAAAAAAAAAAAGTATTCTCGGTAGACTTAAAAATCAGCCAAAAAGTCCCCCTAAATGTTGGAATTTTAAAAAAGTTACAACACAAAAGTTGTAGAACTTGTCGAAACTGTTATGACATTGAGGACATTTTTTCAAAATTCTACTCGGTTGTGGAGCTATGAATTTTACAAAATTTTAGACACAAAATTTTAAGAAATAAAAACGTTATAAAATGTTTTGAATTTGACCATGGTACTTTTGTAAGTTTTATTCCATGTGAAAAGCTAAATGTTATGGTCTAAATTAGTCATTTTTGGTTCAAGGGGTAAAAATGTAATTATCTTTGTATCTCGAGCCCAAACCATGAAATTGTGTGAAAACTAGGTTTTTACTAAGACACGTTGGTTTCCTACACTGTTGTAGGCAGTAAGTAATTATAGATGCTAAGTTTTAAAGAAATTAAAGTTTAGGCAAAGAATGAATGAAAGAAAAAGAGATTAAAGGCAAAATGGTCATTTTATGAAAAATAGCCAAAACGGACCCAAAACACTCAATATTGGTAAAAGCTCCTTAAAGGGAATTTTTTTGTAATATATAAGTAAGGAAACATTAAAGTTAAGCAATGGGTTTTATATTGTTACGAAATGGACAAAAAACTCGTTAAGGATAAAATCGTTATTTTTGAGGAAACGGCTAGAATAGAGTTGAACACTCTGAATTAGCATAACATTCTTAGATAGAAAATGTTTCGTAATACATTAAGTAACAAAATCGCCAGTGAAGCGGGAAGTTTAACTAAGGGATGCTTTAGAACAAAGGTAACCTGGTAGGTTACAAAGTCAAGTAAAGAATGAGGTAACCTGATGGGTTACCGAGCTAAGCAGGAAGAAAGATAACCCGGTGGGTTACAAAATTAAGGAAAGGAAAGGGGTAAACCGATAGTATACCAAGCTATGAAAAAATGGAATGAATGATGAATGTTTAAGTTTTATTATCAATTGAGTAAATTCATAAAAAAAAGTTAACTAATTAGTTGGGTGTCATATGATCAAGACATAGAGGCCGACTAATGGAAGGAAAAGGAACAGAATAGAGAATACTAGAGCGTAATCTAGGTAAGTTCAGACCTTACTTACAGCATGAAGTAAATAATTTTCTAATGTTTGTATTTATATATATGCTTGCAAATGTGTTTGCAATTGTTATACAAGTTGTTTTTAAAAGTATGTTTGCATCTGTTATGCAAAAAGTTTTGTAGTTTAAAGCAAGATTTGCAATGTATTTGCAACTATTATGTTAAAGCATGATTGCATTTGATATGCACAAAGTTTTAAAAGATCAAGTAAAAGTTTGCAATGTATTTGCAAAAATTATGTTTAAAGTATGTTTTGCATTTTGTTAATGTATAATGTTTTATAGTTTAATAATGTTTTACAGTTTAAGTTATAAGTTTTATGCGGCAGTTGTTGTGCAATAAGTTTTACAGTACAAGTTATGATTTGCAAATGTGTTTGCATATAATGTGTTAGCACTTGATATGCTCACTAAAGTTAAAAAGAAGGTAAAGTAAAGATAACAAAAAGAAAGTATCGTACCAGCCTTCTTGTTGTGAGGTACTAAAAGTAAAGTTAAAGTTGTGACCTCCTAGATGTAAGGTACAAAAGTAAAGTTAAAGTTTGACCTCCTAGATGTGAGGTACATGACCTCGATGTTTGATAGTCTCAAGTCTTCCACAAGGGAAGCATTATGTTTATGATCTCATGATTAAATATGTCGGTACGAACACCAAAGGTTATAAGATAAAGAAACTTAAGGAATAAGGATAAAGGTTAAGAAAGAAAGGAATGTTTAAGTTTATACAATGTTTATAAAATGCTCATAATTGAAGTTCATAATTGAACGTAATTGGAATCATGCATTATGAATTTGCTTGTATTCCTTACTATAAAGTATTTACGTTAAATGCTTATGAAAAACATTCTGAGGAATGTTTTATGTTAAGTGTTTATGAAAACATTTTCATGGTTATAAGAAAAGGTTTATAAATGACGTTTTATAAAAAGCATTATGAGGATTGCTGCATGTTAAATGTTTTATGAAAATATTTTGAGGAATGTTTTATGTTAAGTGTTTATGAAAACATTTTCATGGTTATAAAAAAAGGTTTATAAATGACGTTTTATAAAAAGTATTATGAGGATTGCTGCATGTTAAATGTTTTATGAAAAGCGTTTACGAAAACGTTTTGAAAATGTTTTATGAAAAATGTTTTTAGAAATGTTTACCAAAAACATGTATGAAAAATGTTATAAGATAAAGGTTTTTATGAGAAAAGTTTTTAAAACATGTCTAAATGATCTGTGAGATCTTGTTTGAACTTACTGAGTGTAAGTATTGAGCGTAAGATTATAAAAGTTCCTTCCTACTGTAGGTAGTTTTATGGGTGACCAATAGGACCAGTTAGAAGAGCTGGGTGCTGTGGGGGACAGATGTGAGAATTTGGGTATGGATACCACCATAGTAAGTTTCGTTGTACAAAGGAAATGTTTTCCCACTATTCGATATAATGTTTTTAAAGTTTTAAGATAGTCAAAGTTTTAAGAAAGATTTTCAAAATTTTAAGATATATTTTACAAAATTCTTAATATAATTATAAAGTTAAGTTTTAAACAATGAATCAGTTTACGTTTCTTAATAAGTTTTAAGAAATGATTTGAAATGGTTTTAAAGTCAAGTATTGAGCGAGGTCTCGACTTGAATGACGACAAAGATCACAACAGTTTTTAAGTATGTTTTAAAGGATGTTTAAAATGAAAAAAAAAATTAATTCACTATTTTTCTTACTATTTTTCTAAAGCTCAATAGGCAAAGCTTGAGTTTTTACCTTGAAAAGTCTTCAATCTTTATATCCTTCATTTGTTCTTGCTTCCTTACATGATTTGGAGGCTTATGCATTGAAAAATTCTTGAGGGAATTCTATGGGTGGGGCAGTTTTCTTTGTCAAAGAAATGGGGAAGGTTTCATGAAATCAAACATTTTATTTCCAAGAAGTCCTTGGCTATATATAGACATCACTCTAGGGACTTGTTTACAAAGAAAAAATTGCCCAACAACACTTGTCAATTCTACCATGGGAGATGTGGCACATTTTCTACCCTTGGAGAGTCCACTTTTTTTCTTTTTGGTAACTAACCATGCTTACTCAACCTTAAGCATCATTAAGGGTAAAGGTCTCAGCAAGATTTGATTTGGCCATATCAAGGGGGGTGTGGTGGCAATTTCTCATCCATGTGGGTGTCCCATAGTGGGTCCTATATTTTTACACAGTTCAAATTTATGCGGATAGTATTTTTTCTATACTGTCGGTATTCCTTTCGATATAATTCGTAAGGTCTCACAACCTCCTGTACTTATTTATGTCCACCACTTAATGCAATTCCTATATTGTTTAACTTTACACAGTCCAAATTTATGCTAACAATATTTTTCTCATACTGTCGGTATATTTTCTATACTATTACGAGTTTACATAATATTTCTTACTCATTCATGTCCTCTGAACAGTATTATTCATATACTACTTTAATTTAAAATAGTCCAATTTCTATATTGCTTAACCTTAAACAGTTTAATTCCTATACTATATTACTTTTGCAGTGTAATTTTCATACTATATAACTTTATCAATGTACTTCCTTACACTACATTATTCTAATACTATATAATTTTTTATATTATTATACAGTATTTTTCTTAAACTATATTTTTGTTTTAACATTTGTTGCAATACATTTTTTGAAATAGTTAAGCTCTCTAGCTTATTTCCATATCATTCCTTCTTTATTTAAGACTATAGCATGATTTTTACCCTTAAAAATCTTGTTTTTGCTTTTATGGACTTTATCATAAGAATTAGATTAAATAATAATTCTTGTGACACATATTTTTACTTAACATAATCCTTATGTTATTGCATTTTTAATGGACTAGAAAGGCTCGGGTGTCACACTTTCATCACTGTTGCCATCAAAGGCTTTCTTTTGTTTGTGGCAATGATTATCTCTTGGCAACCATCTTCTATGACTAAGAAAAACGGTTTTCTTACCATTCTTCAACCATTATGAGACATTTCCTTCATACAAATAGGACAACCAATAGAACTCTTCACTAAATAACCAGATAAATTGCCTCGTTAATTGTCCATATTAACATCTCACGAAGTGTAAACACCTCTTCTAGGTAAGCATCTCTAACTTTGATTCAATTTTCCCACAAGTATTTTAGGGCATTGATTAACGGTGCCAAGTATGCATCAATGTCATTGCCTGGTTGGTGAGGACCCAAAATCAATAAAGATAACATTAAAAACTTCTGCTTCATGCATATCTTTGGAGAGAGATTGTAATTAACAAGTATTACAAGCCAAGTGGTATGCCTACTACTCCTGTTACCATGTGGGTTCTTTCCATCCATCGACAAAGCGAAATGTATATTTCTTAGATCTGCACTAAAGTCAGGAAGATCAACTTCAAAAGTTTTCTATTGTGGTGAATCCACCAGATGTCTAAGCAAACTATTGTCGACCCGTTTGTCATGATGCCATGTCAAATTCTTGGCATATTCTGGGTTTTCGAAAAAATGCCTCAAGCATGGTACTGATGGAATATACCATAACACTTTCTTTGGCACTCTATTTTTACCGTCTTTTAGCTCCTTTCTTTTCCTCCACCTTGATTGTTAACAAATGGGACAATAATTCTTGTCCTCATACTCATTCCTATAAAGAACACAATCATTTTCACAAGCATGAATTTTCTCCTACTCTAATCCCAAAGTGCTTAAAGTCTTCTTAGCCTCATACATACTAATTGGTAATTTATTACTTCCTAGTAGAAGCCTTCCTAGAAATTCCCAAAGCTTCGTGAAACTAGAATTTGATCACTCACTTGATGCTTTGAAATTCCATAGTCCAACCAAAGCGGAAAATTTGGTGAAATTAGTACACCCCTCATACATGGGTGTCTTGGCATCATTCATCATTGTTTCAAATAAATCCAAACAGTGTAAGATGTGTTCTTCCAAATCGTTGACCATGTCAACCATATTGTCGTGATCAACCATATTATCCTTCACAATAGCCTCCTTTTTTTTCACTTACTAAAGTTAAATTGAACTTAGACTCACCATGAAAAAGCCACGTTTGATAACTACTTATAATTCTATTTCGAAATAAGTCCTCTGACAACTAGAATTGGATATAATCTATGGTTTTCACATTGAACATAAGGACACCGAATTTTATTACCATTGGCATGAGTTTTGACAAAATCCAAGAACTTTTCCACACCATTCACATATTCTCTAGACAATTAAAAATTCCACATTCATTTCTTATCCATTTCGCAAGTCCTAAATCGAAATAATAAATAGCAATTCAATTAAAAATAATTTCACAAATTATACATACCCCTCATATTCTAATCATAAAACAAAAACATTCACCCATCATAAAACAAATTACACATACCCATCATAAAACAAATTAATCATACCTATCCACAATATAATAAACATAGATTAAACAATAAAACCAACACCAATTTATCAATTAATAATAAATAGCAATTCAACTAAAAATAATTTCACAAATTATACATACCAATCATATTCTAATCATAAAATAAAAACATTCATCCATCATAAAACAAATTAATCATATCTATCCACAATATAATAAAAACAGATTAAACAACAAAATCACCACCAATTTATCAATTTCTAATAAAAACTTACAATTAGGAATGAGATTGAGGAGGATGGAGGTGGAGAGGGACGACAGTAGCAGTTTCGGAGGGGTTTGTATTTGTATTTGGGAGTTGAGTTTGTGATTCATGTCTAATTGTCGAGGTGGGAAAAGTTGACTACCACGACATTTTTTCCAAAAACCATCGTAGTATGCATAGCCTACCACGATCGTTTTTTTTTTTAAACAATCATGGTATAGCTATCATACCACAGTAGTTTTTGAAAAAAAAACCGTCGCGGTAGACACCCTATCTTCTTGGGTGTAACTCCTTGCATTTTTTTCCGTATCACAGCTGTTTTAAAAAAAAAGGTCATTGAATAAGGGTCGTATAATCTCAAATTTGTTGTAGTAATTGTCGTTCATTCTCCTATATTTTCATCTTTTCAGGATCATAAGGAGTGAGGTGGCAATGAGAGATATAGTTAAAAAAGCTATGTATCTATATTCAGTTAGAATTTCTTCTTTTACGGAGAATGTTCTTGTTGATAACATAAATATCATATGTTACTTTCTATGACTGTATTAAGATGTACTGAGGGTTAAAATGATGATGATGACAGTTTTATATTATTAATTTAATTGTATTACATTAAACCGTGGTTTGTTTGTTATTTATATGCTTATTTTGATTTGAGAGTTTTCATTCAAATCGTAAACAAATTTCTTTGCAAGTTTTATTTTTGTTTTCTAATTTTTATTTAATTTATTAAAAACAGCTAACTGTAATGCCCCGGAATTTATTTAAGTGTTATTAGAATATAAAATGATCAATTAGTGTGCCATAATGAATATTTTAAACTTAATTTGAACATTTTGTGAAATTTCTAAATTTATGATATTTTTGATTATTTTAATGACTTTTAATTACTCTTAATTATTTTTAATTGTTATTTTAAATATTGAAAACAAAACAATTTGTCAAATGACTAATATGTCCTACTTTGGAAATACTACGTGCGGGACGTGGTATTGATTTCAAACTGCTTTTCATTTTTTTCTATTTAACTTCCCCTCTTTCTCTCATTCTTGCCCATCTCTCTCTCTTGTTCTCTCTCTTTCTCTCTCTCTCTCTCACATTCTCTCTCAAAAATTTTGAAACAAAACTCAATTTCAAGCTTCGGGTTAACGGATTGAAGGTTCAAGAACTTGATTTGACAACCAAAAATGCTATTCGAAGCTTTGATTCGAGGTTAGTTTCAAATTTTCTAAACTTTTTCAATTTTTCAATTTTTCTTGCATTTCGAAATCTAAGCTTTTCTAAGCCTAGAAATCTTCCAATCTAGGTTAGATGAACTTAGAATAACTAGAATACAAGCTTTGTATCATCAAAAACAGATTTAAATCAAGATTTTTTATTTTTCACTATTTTTCTCTATTTTTAGATTTTTCTAAAAATATTGTTTAAAACTTGTTTTCAGCATTAAAAAGTAATCTACTATGTTTTTCTATTAATTATGATCATTACCCATGCCTGAGAATCGAGAAAACAGGTTGAAATTGAAGATCTGGGCTCGGGGAGGCTGAGACCTATGCTTGAAAAATTCTAAAATTTTTCCAGATCGGTAGGCCGAATTTCGTGTTTGGTAGACCAGATTCATGTGTTCGGTAGGTCAGATTCATCCGACCGGTAAGTCAAACTTGAAAAAGTTCGACCGACTAGACTTGGTTTTTTGGCAGGTCGAACTGTGCAGTTCGACTGATCGAACCAGGGGGACCGGCAGGCCGACCAGGCATAGTGAAATTTTGTGATTTTTCATCTGTTTTTATCATTTTGAACCCTGATTGAAATTTCAACTTTGTAAAATGATTTTATAAACCTAAATGGCACACTAAGACACCATGAGATAGTTTAGTAACATAGGACATCTTAAGTTAGATACTGATAAACTAAGCTACTATACATTTAAGGTTATACGTGGATCCGCGGAGCTAACGTATAGCAGACCTGGATTTTAGTGAGGGATACCGACACGAGTATTGAGGTAGGATTTCTACCCCTTCCTTGGTAGCTAGTTTTTTTTTGCCTCAAAGGAATTTTTAACAAAAAGTTTTCAAATGATTGGTTGAAAATATATTTTTATTGGCTGATTTCATAAATGGTAGAATTGAGGTGATTTTTTGTAATAAACCTTATAATGAACATAAATGATTGTATTTGGTAAAAAGAGATTTTAATAATCATGAAAAGATATATATATATAGATAAATATATTTTGGGGCATAATGCCATATCAGAGATTGGGTCGTGTAGTGTGCGACCTTGAGGGCAGGTCCCGAAACCCAGCTAGGCCACTACGATGATGAAATACATATGGTTTGCCCAGGAAAGAAAAATGGCATTCTTTCTAGTTGACCGATTAAACTGTTTTGCTAAGATAAAACTTTTATTAAATTTTCATCTAATTATTTATTTATTCTAATTTGTTTTCTACATATTTATTTGATTAATGATATTTCTTTTAACATTAAATATTTTCAAATTATAGTCCTATTGAGCCTTCTGCTCACGTTTTATTTGTTTTAAAATCTTACCTCTAGGTGGATATCAGCTTAAGATCGGAGAAGGGTCCACTGATCGGGCTTGCAATCAATTGAAGATTTAGGTAGGTTGTGTTACAACAATTCAAAGCATGTATAATTCTTAACTTTTTCTTTTATTTTAGATTGTGGTTGTATTGTAATATTGTCAATATTGTGTATGTGCACAAGATGTGAGTCAGTGAGACTCATTCTCACCTCACCTTCTATTTTATTATTACATTATTTTATTATCTTCTCATCATTTATTTTATTTTATTATTTTATTTGTTCGAATATTATAACTGCTTGTTTTAAATAAATGATTTTAAAATTATTACATTTTTATTTATAAATTTAATTCTAAAACTCAGTTTTTAACTAAATCTCTGTTTAATTAACTCAATTAATCCACCACGTCACCTTCCGTACTCCAGGGCATGACAGAGTGGTATCAGAGCTCAAGGTTATGAACCTTGGGAATTGTGCACACATAGGTACGACAATGAAATACTATTAACAGTCCAAATTTTGTTTTCAAAAGTGAGAGAATGGCACCTAGATGACGCTCGACAGATGATGTTAAGTTTGGAAATGATGAGGGCCATGTTTGCTGCATTCCGGCAGATGGCAGCCAAGGCTAGGCCTGATGACTCAGAGGCTAGTCGTCAGCATTCATACTTTAAGGAGTTTTGACATGTGTGTGTACCGACGTTTGATGGAAATGGGGACCTGCAAGTGGCAGAATATTGGTTAGATTCGATCGTGAAGCATCTGGATACTCTTGGTGTGCCAGCGGAGTACTATGTGGAATTTACGGCATATAAGTTTAAAGGTGATGCTAATACTTGGTGGAAGCAAGCTAAACGCCTAGAGAACAATGGTAACATCAGTTGGGATAGGTTTGAGGAGCTGTTTTACGATCGCTACTAGGGATACAAGGATCAAAAGGCGACAGAATTCTATAGGTTGCAGCAGGGTGATACGTCAGTATGGGAATATGAAACGAAGTTCAATCAATTGGCCAGGCTTGCTCCATCTACAGTGGCATCGGAGCGTGAGAAGTGCATTAAATTCCAAGACGAACTTAAAGCCCCTATTCGACGATAAGTGGTTGCCCTACGACTCAAGAACTTTAGAGAGCTTGTGTCATCAGCAATATCAATAAAGAGTGATTACGCATAGTACTGTGAGAATTGAGCCAAGACGTCAGGAGGACCACAAAGGAGCGGCAGGAGGAGCACCAGTTTGTCGACCGACTCTGAGAAAGAATAAACAGCGTGGCACGAATAGCGACAGCAACAGTTCATCTAGCAGCAGGCGCAGCAACCCCTACAGCTTCCATTGTCACTATTGCCAACAGCCGGGACACATCAAGAGGAATTGCCAGATCAGGAGTGCTCGCCTAGAATTCCAAACCGGAGAACGAGCTAGTTGTCAACCCCAGCTTCAGACTCTACCTTAGCCTCAGCAGTACCCTCAACTTTTGTTTCATCAGTTCTCTCCTCAGCAACTGCCATATTCAGCGCAAGGACACCAACTGTAGAACTTTTAGTGTAACGTCCCTCAGTATCGAGCTTCGAGTACAGCCAGTGTACAGTCGCCATCATTGCAGCAGTATCAACCAGCTAACCCTGGATCCAATAGTGTTGGTAGAGGAAAAGGGAAAGCTCCAGTACAGGTTCACATGATGACGTCAGGGAGTTCAGATGTCCAGACCAGTAACGCGGTTATCGACGGTACGATTATGGTTTCTCAGTCTTTAGCACACGTGTTATTTGATACTGGTGCCACTTATTCTCTCATTTCAAGCTCTTTTGTGTATGCCTTGGGATTAGAGATGAAAGAGTTTGATGAACCCTTAGTTATAGCTTCACCCTTGGGGCGGGTGTATGTGAATAGTATTTGTAAAGCTTGTAAAATAAAGATTGGGGATGAGATTTTGAAAAGTGATTTGATTGTAATCCCCATGAGATCATATGATGTAATCTTAGCGATGGACTGGTTGTCTAGATATAATACAGTGGTAGACTGCCAACTTAAGAAGGTAACCCTAGTGTCAGATAAGGGGATGGTAATCACTCACCAGGGTGGTGGTGATTGGCTAATGAGTGAGCATCTCGTAAGGGCATGTCTCAGAGGGTGGAAGAACGCAGCTTTCTATGCCTTTCTCATGAATTTAGAAGGAGAGCCTAGTGTTTCAAGAGGACATGTAGTGATTCTAGTGGTAGATGAATTTGAAGATGTCTTCCTCGACGAGCTACCAAGATTGCCACCGCATCAGAAAATTGAATTTGGTCTTGAATTGTTTCCAGGAATAGCACCAATTTCCATAGCACCTTACCAGATGGCGCTAGCAGAAATGAAGGAACTCAGGATGCAGCTTCAGGAGCTTGCTGATAAGGGATACATCTGGAATAGCACATCACTGTGGGGAGCACCAGTTTTGTTTGCAAAGAAGAATGATAGGACTCTCAGATTATGCATATATTATCGACAGTTGAATCAGGTCACAGTGAAGAATAAGTATCCTATGCCTAGGATTGACGAGTTATTTGATCAGTTGGGAGGCTCGCTATACTTCTCGGAGATAGATTTAAGATCAAGATATCATCAACTTAGGATTAAGGAAGAGGACATTCCTAAGACAACTTTCAAGACTCAGTGTGGACATTTTGAATTTCTGGTGATGCCGTTTGGATTGACGAACGCTCCGGCAGCCTTTATGGATTTGATGAACAGGATATTCAGGCCTTGTTTGGATTAGTTTGTGATCGTGTTCATCGATGACATCTTGGTTTATTCTAAGACTTAGGAGGAGCATGAGCAGCATCTTAGAATTGTGCTTCAAACTCTGCAGGAGCATCAGTTGTATGCCAAGAAGGAGAAGTGTGAGTTCTGGTTAACAGAGGTCAAATTTCTAGGTCATGTCATTTTCGAGCATGGTATCTCCGTGGATCCGTCAAAGATTGAAGCCATAGTGGAATGGGAACGACTGAGGAATGTGGTAGAGATTCGTAGTTTCTTGGGACTTGTAGGATATTATAAGAAATTTATAAAAGACTTTTCGAAGGTAGCAGCACCGTTGACAAGATTGGTCAGGGAGATGCCAGGTTTGAGTGGAACGAAGAATGTGAGTTCATTTTTCAGGAATTGAAGAATCGGTTGACCTCAACTCCAGTATTGGTCATTCCCAGTAGCGATGAGTCATACAAAGTTTACACGGATGCTTTAAGACGTGGACTTAGGTGTATGTTGATGCAGCATGGATGCGTGGTAGAGTACGGATTGAGACAGTTACAACCTCACGAGAAAAACTACCCTACTCGTGACTTAAAGTTCGCGGCAGTGATTCACGCGCTAAAGATCTGGAGATGTTATCTGCATGGGGCGACATTTCAGGTTTTCTCCGATCATAAGAGTTTGAGGTATTTGTTTACCCAGAGGGATTTGAACTTGAGGCAGCGAAAATGGATGGAATACATGAAGGATTATGATTTTGCGCTGCAGTATCATCTCAGGAAAGCTAATGTCGTTGCAGATGCGCTCAGTCGAAAGTCTTCAGGAATTCTTGCTTGTTTGGCTCTTGAAGATTGGAAGAGGGACGCAACAGTGAGTGAGTATGGGCTATAGTATCATGAAGACTACGATTGCATTTTGGTGTACCACACGGAGACGACCCCAGCTCTTGTTCAGATGGTGAAGCAAAATCAGTAGCAAGACCAGCATCTTCAAGGAATCTGGATGCGAATTCAGAACGGAGAGCAGTTCGAAGAATAGAGGGTACATATGAATGGATCATTGTACTTCAAGGAGCGTCTAGCAGTTCCAGCAATTACAGAAGTAACGAAGGCCGTCATGGATGAAGCTCACAAGTCTCAGTTCACCATTCATCCAGGGAGCACGAAGATGTACCATGATTTTAAGAGGCAATATTGGTGGAGAGGTATGAAGAAAGATATCCGGGAGTACGTGGCCAAATGTACGACTTGTCTTCAGGTGAAAGCCGAGCATCAGAAGCCAGCAGGTCAGCTTCAGCCGCTTCCTATTTCATGATAGAAATGAGAACATATCACGATTTTCTTACCGTATTGCCAAGGACGGAGCAAAGACATGATGCGATTTAGGTCGTGGTTGATAGATTGACGAAGTCAGCTCACTTTATTCCTTTCAGATTGACATGCTCGAAGAAGATTCTCTAGGAATTGTATCTGCAGAATATAGTAAGATTGCATGGAGTTCCTTTATCCATTACATCATATAGGGATACCAGGTTTCATGCCAAGTATTGCAGGAGCTTTCAGGAGGCCATGGGTGTAGATTTGAACTTTAGCATGGCATTTCATCCTCAGACCGATGGGCAATCTGAGCAAGTTATTCTGATTCTCGAAGACATATTGTGCGTGCACATTAGATTTCGACAGGAATTGAAAGAAGTACTTGCATCTGGCGGAGTTTGTATACAACAACAGCTATCAATCAAGTATTGGTATGGCACCGTTTGAAGCGCTATATGGACGAACGTGTTGATTGCTGGTGTGTTGGGTAGAACCAAAAGATAGAGTTATTCTTGGGCTAGATGAGATTCGTGATAGCAATGAGAAGATCATCGTGATTTGAGACCGATTAAAGGCAACTCAAAGTTGACAGAAGAGTTACTAGAATTCGAGGTTGGAGACTTTGTACTCTTAAAGGCATCTCCCTGCAAAGGCATTTCACGATTCAGAGTAAAAGGAAAACTTGCGCCAAGATATGTTGGACCGTTCGAAATTACCCAACGTGTTGGTGTGGTTGCTTATCGACTCAACCTTCCTTCAGAACTTTCGTATGTTCATGACGTATTTCATGTGTCAATGCTTCGGAAGTGTCCACTAGAGCAGGATAAGATCGTTTCATTCCAGGACGTGCAGATTCAGGAAGATACGACGTATGACGAAGTGCCGATCTAGATTATTAACTGTAAAGTGATTAGCTTGCGTCGTCGTGAGATCTCATTAGTTAAGGTCGTGTGGCAGCATCACGGGGTTGATGAAGCCACTTGGGAATTAGAGTCGAGTATGCAGGAGTTGTATCCGCATTTGTTTTGTTTTTGAATTGATTTGTAAATTTCGAGGACGAAATTTTTTTTAGGGGTGGAGAGTTGTAACGCCCTGGAATTTATTTAAGTGTTATTAGAATATAAAATGGTGAATTAGTGTGCCATAATGAATATTTTAAACTTAATTTGATATTTTTGTGAAATTTCTAAATTTATGATATTTTTGATTATTTTAATGACTTTTAATTGCTTTTAATTATTTTTAATTGTTATTTTAAATATTGAAAACAAAACAATTTGTCAAATAATCAACATGTCCCACTTTGGAAATACTACGTGCGGGATGTGATATTGATTTCAAATTGCTTTTCATTTTTTTCTATTTAACTTCCCCTCTCTCTCTCATTCTCGCCCATCTCCCTCTCTCTCTCTCTCAGTTTCTCTCTCTCTCTCTCTCATTCTCTCTCAAAATTTTTGAAACAAAATTCAATTTCAAGCTTCGGGTTAACGGATTGAAGGTTCGGGAACTTGATTTGATGACCAAAAATACGATTCAAAGTTTTGATTCGAGGTTAGTTTTAAATTTTTTAAACTTTTTCAATTTTTTAATTTTTCTTGCATTTTAAAATCTAAGCTTTTCTAAGCTTAGAAATCTTTCAATATATGTTAGATTAACTTAGAATAACTAGAATGCAAGCTTTGTTTCATCAAAAACAGATTTAAATCAAGATTTTTCATTTTTCTCTATTTTTCTCTATTTTTGGATTTTTTCTAAAGATTTTGTTTAAAACTTGTTTTAAAGCATTAAAAAGTAATCTACTATGTTTTCTATTAATTATGATCATTACCCATGCCTGAAAATTGAGAAAAAATGTTGAAATTGAAGATTTGGGCTCGGAGAGGCCGAGACCCATGCTTGGAAAATTTTAGAATTTTTTCAGATCGGTAGACCAAACTTCATGTTCGGCAGGCCAGATTCATGTGTTCGGCAGGCCGAAGTCATCCGATCAGCAGGCCGAACTTGGAAAAGTTTGGACTATGGGACTTGGTTTTTCGACACAATTCTGCTGGCCGAACCAGGGGGACCGGCAAGCCGAACGGGCATAGTGAAATTTTATGATTTTTCACCCGTTTTTATCGTTTTGAACCCTGATTGAAATTTCAACTTTGTAAAATGATTTTATAAACCTAAATGGCACACTAAGACACCATGAGATAGTTTAGTAACATAGGACATCTTAAGTTAGATACTGATAAACTAAGCTATTATACATTTAAGGTTGTACGTAGATCCGCGGAGCTAACGTATAGCGGACCTGAATTTCGATGAGGGACACCGACACGAGTATTGAGGTAGGACTTCTGCCCCTTCCTTGGTAGCTAGTTTTAAATGTTTTGGCCTCAAAGGAATTTTGAACAAAAAGTTTTCAAATGATTGGTTAAAAATATATTTTTATTGGCTGATTTTATAAATGGTAGAATTGAGGTGATTTTCATAATAAACCTCATAATGAATGTAAATGATTGTATTTGAAAAAAAGATATTTTAATAATCATGAAAAGACATATATATATATATATATAGATAAATATATTTTAGGGCATAATACCATATAAGAGATCGGGTCGTGTAGTGCGCGACCTTGGGGTAGGTCTCGAAACCTAGCTGGGCCGCTACGATGGTGAAATACATATGGTTTGCCTAGGAAAAGAAAATGGCATTCTTTTTAGTTGACCAATTGAACTGTTTTGGTAAGATAAAACTTTTATTAAATTTTCATCTAATTATTTATTTATTCTAGTTTGTTTTCTACATATTTATTTGATTAATGATATTTCTTTTAACATTAAATATTTTCAAATTATAGTCCTACTGAGCCTTCCGCTCACGTTTTATTTGTTTTAAAATCTTAACCCTTAGGTGGATATCAGCTTAGGATCGGAGAAGAGTTCGTTGACCGGGCTTGCGATCAATAGAAGACTTGGGTAGGTTGTATTATAACAATTCAAGGCATGTATAATTCTTAACTTTCTCTTTTATTTTAAACTGTGATTGTATTGTAATATTGTTAATACTGTGTGTGTGCACAAGATGTGGGTCAGTGGGACCCATTCTCGCCTCACCTTTTATTTTATTATTACATTATTTTATTATCTTCTCATCGCTTATTTTATTTTATTATTTTATTTGTTCGAATATTATAACTACTCGTTTTAAATAAACGATTTTAAAATTATCACATTTTTATTTATAAATTTAATTCTAAAACTCAGTTTTTAACTAAATCTCTGTTTAATTAACTCAATTAATTCACTACGTCACCTCCCGTACTCTGGGGCGTGGCACTAACCCGCACTTAGGGTGTTACAAAAAGCTTTCCAGTTCTCTAAAGTTTTGGGTGAAAGACAATTAGTTTAAAGTTGTGCGATAATCTCTCCGTTTTCTACTAAAATTTCGTTTTCATCGCCATTTATGAAGAAAAGCTCTACCAAAACATGAAAAGAAATTTATTTTCTTCGGTACAAAGTTGTATTTATTTTTGCAGTGTTTCTTTTCGTCCTGTACTTGCTTTCTTTTCATATTCAACGGAGGCTAAAAAGTCGCCATGTTGCATGCAGCCTGGAACAAAGGTTAGATCAAACCAACATTGGAACTCCTCCAAGGAAACACAGTTCATGCTAGAGCAAATCTTTTTCGAGGGCAATGCCTTCAGCATGCCGCACTTAAGAGTTATGCTGTTGTAGGACGGACCTGTCTTTCAAGAGAGATCTTGAGATTTTCTTCATCAGCCATGATGAGATACTCATCTCTCGTGTTAGCCGACTTTTTCAACTTTTGCTCTTAATCTTGTGTTGGATATCATGGCGAGGCTGTGTTGCAGGAAAGCAGAAAGCAAAACAAATGTTGGGAAATCATCTTTTAACGTCACTGATTCCTGAAGTATGAACTCATGATATCTATATATACGCCTCAGGATTTCAGCAACAGCTTTTGTGCTTTTATTTTTATTTCTTTCTTCATTTGTATGCTAGCTCCCGTGGAGTATAAGGAATGCACGTTTTCCTGTCTTTTGTTGGAATCTTATTCCTCCCAAGTTTATTTTGATACCGTAATAAACTACCTTGTTGTCCTATATTTGTTGCATCCAGAATGCATAAGTAGGATTTTCCACCCCATAAAAATAAGACAAGAATTCAGAAATCCCCTTTTGGTGAAAATTATTGTAAGTTTTTAACAGAACTTCGGTTCAGCTGCTTGGTACGAGAATTAAAGATTAGATCAAAAGTAGGTCTTGGTAAAAAAAAAAAAAAAAAAAAAAAAGATAATTAGGGGCCGTTTAGTGTTGTTTTTAAAATAGGTGAAAATATTTTTGTTTTGAAAAATGAGAATTTTTTAGAAATTATGTTGAGAGTGTTTTAAAAATTTTTGTCTCAAAAAACATACGAAAATATTTTTAAAAATTCTGAGAATAAAAACAAATGAAGAGTTAGTATCATAGTCTCCTGGTATACTTCAACATTCTCTGTTTTCTTCGTCGTTGGAATCGTTGGTTCTAACCAACAACATTGTATAGCGTTAAGCAACTACAATAAAAAACCAAAAAGTTACTGTAATATAAAGCTCTCATATGCTACAGTTTTAAAACTAATACTTTTAGTTCTAACCGCTTCCTCAAACACACCTCATGGGTTTATACCAACAGTCCATTAGTTTTAAGGTTTGATAGGCCTTCATGGTGTAAATGGAACAAACCAAAGTCTATCACATAGTTGAAAAAAAAAAGTGAAGCTAAGGCTCAATGGGTCCGTCTAGTAATAATTGCAAAATGTTTTTTGTTTACTTTAAAAAATATATTTTAGTTTTTACAAAACAAGATTTCCAAAATTTCAAGTTATTACAACAAAAAACAAAGTCATCGTTAATTTTATGGTTAGAAAATCAAAATATAAAAAAGAAAAATTAAGCAAATAGAGGGATTTTTATGGTAGAAACTATTTTTTATCCCTGCCAATAGGATCGATTATTTTAACAGTTGGTTTAACTTTTTAACAGTTAGATTTGTAATTAAAAAAAATTATTTGTTGTATATTATAAATTTTTAACATAATTACTTACAAATTAAATTGTTAAAAAACTAATAAAATGATTAAAACAACAATTTCTACTACTAGAAAAAAAAAAAAAAAAAAGGTAGTTCATACCCTAAGAGGTCATAAAAAGTAATCTAACAAATATAAAAGTTGTAAGAGCCAAAAAAAAACTTAAAAAAAAAAAAAAAGGAGATTTCTTCAACAATTACCGAAAAAGTAACATGTTGGTGGATTTTTATTTTTTAATTACTAATATATAAACAGAAAGTTGATTTTACCAAAATTTAGCGGAAACATATATTATTAAATGAGAATCCTTGTCAGTGAGACTCGCCGCCAAAGAAGAAGGAACCAAAAAGGACATTAAGCAGCAGATGACAAAAGTGTGTAGCAAGACAAGGATTATGTACCTTATCAGAGACAACTCACGCGGTCCCAAATTGTGACCTCCCTCTTTCCTTTTTTTTTTTTTTTTGACAGCCGACTTCTTTCTTTCTTTGTCCCGTATATAATATAATATCATTCACAGACACGTGGGAAAGTAGCAATGGTTTTTGCAAATTTTTATGGTTTTGGAAATGATTTGACACAAAGAGAAACTGGGGCATGGAGAGTTAAAATTGTAAATATATTTATAGCATATAAAAGTTTTGTGTTATTTTTAACTAAAAATTTGATTAAAATTAATTTTATCCAATACCGTATTATAAGTGAATTCCCATCTTGCATATGCCTTAGTTATATCAATTTTTTCCCCTCTCTCCTTTATAAACAAAAAAGAAAGAACCGTAAGTAACTAACGCTTGAAATGTACTATTTTTTTAGCAGCTAGATAACTTTTAAATTGATATGAACTTTTTTTTATTTAACATATTATAAGAACGAAAAATGTCTATTTTCGAATTATTTTCATGCAACCTCATGACAATTTATATCCATCAAATAATCTCTTGTTTAAGTCTTTTCTTTTCCTTTTCTTTCTTTCCTCCCTCTTTTTTTGGTTTTTTTGACAGAGTTTTCCGATCTTAGGGCATCAGTCAAAAACCTACCTTAATTAACATCATTAAAAAAAGTTAAAACTATGCAAACAGTTTTGTATTTAGATTTGAAATTACTAAAAACATATTCTCAAACACGCACAAAACATCTTTTTAGTGGAAAATTCAATTAGGGGAAAAGCTACAAGACATAGTTCAAAGAAGAGAAATTTATTGTGAACAAACATTGGTCCCAAGACCTAACGGCTTTTTATAAGGACCCTAGAAGTAGAAATCTTTTTTTAGTGTACAAAAATACTTTACTGTGCCGCCTGCTTTGTAATATCAAAGTTTTATGATGTTCCGTTAATCTTCTAATATTATTATTATTATTATTACTATCATTATTATTATTATTATTATTAGTTTGGTATAATTTCGATGTAATTTGACATTTAAAAAACACGGTGCTGACAAAAACATCCAAGTAATATAACCCTTACAAAAACTCAATCACTTGGTTATTTTGTCAATCTTTTTTTTGTCACTTATTATTAACTCCCCCACAGTCAGCGTCCCCCATTTAAGTTCAAGTGGGCAGGCGAAATTTTAGCATACTTTGATAGCAATATCATGTTAAGGTTAATGCCCTACAAGCATAGATATTGTACATATTGTTGATAAATTAAATATTTATTTTTTGTTGCTTATGTGTAGTATGGCTACTTCAATAACAGATATTAAAAAAACTCATGATTATTAATGTGACTATAAATTTAGCATGTACTTGTCATATGCATATGAATTAAATTTATAGATAATAATCTAAATAGTTTATAATAATTGATTAAAATTTGAGATCTTTAATTAAAATTACAAGTTCGGTCCAATCTCAGTAAGAATGAAATAGTCTTAACTAGGGCATTGATACGGAGACATTAGATTAGAGTTACTTTATAACCAAATAAATTATAAATCTTTAATAATCGTCCATTGCAAACAATAATAATGATCATATATATAACAGTCTCAATCCTTGAAATTTATTTAGACTCATGTTCATGACATTATATTTATTGACTTGCTTAGTAAAATTTGTCTAAAGATAGATCATAACTTTGCATCTTAAAAACATAATGAAATATATGGCTGGGAATGATAATATACATACATGGAGTCTTTCTCTTCCTAATGAAAGTTAAAAAAAAATAGTTCTCTTGAGTAATGATTCAAGTTTTGAATAATAGAGCTCTAATTCATGATAACATTATGAATTAACTGTTTATTAGAGAATCATTAGAACTTAAAGATAAAGATGTAGTATGAGAGGTAAACAGAAATTGAACTCAGCTCTTACTATGGATCGTTTATGGAGGACTAACTTATATGTAATGATTATATCAATAGACTACTCACTATTTTTATTTGTAATTGTTACTATAATTTCAAGAGTCCCGTTTCAAGGTTTTTGTGGAGTAACATTAGAACTAAAAAATTTGATACATTAATTAAAGAGTTCAATTGATTATTAAATTTATTGGAACTTGAATTATAAGTCCAAAATTCCCCAATTCCGCCTCTATAAACACTTTATTAGATTAAGAGCATAACCATGAATTATACATAATTTGGAATTGTTAAATTCTAAGTTAATTGTTTCATGCTAGAAATATTAATGTGACACAAAAAAATACTCTTTATGATATATGATATAATATGACCAAGCAATATTAATTATATTAATTGTATTAATTAATAAGATTACTAAAATATGTGTTGAATTAATTACTTATATGTTATTAAAAAAATGATTCAAATATATTTTAATTTTGTAGGACACAATGTGATGGGTCCTCACTATATCTGTGCCTACATGGACACAAAATTAATTAATTAATTAATTTAAAATTAAAGTTAAATAAATGTGACTTATTTAAATTTTATGCATATCACACATTATATATATATATATATATGTACGAGGAAGTTTTAGTGGATTTATCCATTTTTCCCCTTCACATCCCACAAAGGAGAGTTTTTTTTTTCCTGAAGTGGGCGTTAAAACCCCCATTAAGGGAGAAAAAAATTAGTTTTTTAACTTTTTAGAATTAATTTAAATAACTAATCACTAAGTTATAAAAAGGTGGAGGTATTTGTTTTTACCATTGTGATATTTTTGAATCTCCTGAGAAAAAACAATGTTCTTTCTTTGAAATAAAAGTCTTATTATTTCATGTGTTGAGTGTATAACAAGATATAAAAAGTGCGAGAATTGATTAATTTTTTTGCTGTTTGATGTCTGCTCATTGTTCCATTGATAAGGAGGTTTGGTTGGGAAGAGTGTGGTGTCAAATACAAAAGTTATAATACCTTAATAAGCTTCAAAAGTTTTGAATTATAATCTCCAATGTTTTTAACAATTAAAATTATATACTTATTTATGATAAATAGAGTTTTAAAAAAAATTTTGTCTGTCAATCGATCCATTTTTGTATTCGCATTTAATTTAGAAATCTCTTTAAATATCATTGAGGTGGACAACTTGTTTGTTACCTACTAACATGACTTTTATTAAAAAAAAAACCATTAAATTGTAATTAAAGATTTATTACATTATTCTTTAAGATTTGGTGAAATATATGAAATTAATTGAAGGTCATCATATTTGTGAATAATAATCACATGATTTGATATAGATTCTAACCATATATATAATTAGTACAACACCAAGAGAATGGTGATGATAACTTAAATTTCTTTTATTATTTTTCTAGAAAAAAGGTGGAATAACATTCATTATAAATTCATCAATCATTAAACATAAACTATAGCGCTTTGTTTAGTTCCCGAACTTATTTGCTGTTTTTTATTTTTTCCTTTTTCCTAACCGCTTGCTTTTTATTTATTTTTCTAAGTTTATATAAAGTATTATTTTTTTTCTAAAAAAGTTTGTACGGAAGCTTTGCATTTACATAAGGCACTCTTTTTGTCATCATCAAATTACAAAACGACTTCATAAATTTTTTTTTCTTTTACCTATAATTTATATTATGTTTTAATTGAAATTGTATGATTAGGAGAATAGATCGAGACATGAATTTTATCTAATTAAAAATAAAAAAAAATCTTAACGCATAAAAAATATAAGATGAGGCTTCTAAAAATATAGGATAAATTTTCGTATTTCATTATATACAAAAGAGGGTTTTTCATTCGCTTTATTTAAATTTACCACAAAACTATCAGCCGGTTAAAAAACAAGGTGTAATACATTTTCACTACTTTTTTTCTCTATTTTTTATTTTAGAGATGGGGGAATTGAATTTTATACCTAGAACTAGCTCAATAAACTTTGGGAGCTTCGGAAATAAATTTTAAGAGTGCCTATTTAAAATTAAAGATATTTATTTATACTTTTATCTAAACATGTTTATTCTTGACTATGCAACAATAACAAAAAAAATAAAAAATTAAGTTTTAAGAAAAAATTGAACAAGCTACTATATAAAGTTCTTGTATGTTACAGTTTTTAGTTTAAAAGTTTTAGTTTTAATTATATATAAATAAAAAAAAAGAATTAAGTTTTAAGAAGAAATTGAGCTGACACTGTCCATGCTTTTAGTGTTAATAAAAAATTTAGTTCTAAATACATCTTTATCCTAAAAAGTTGTTCTCTTGGATGAAAAAATATTATTGAAACATATTTTTTTAAAATGGTCAAATGAATGTTATAAAAGCACTAACCAAAAATAATTAAATGAATGTTATAAAAGCATAACCATTGCATTTACAAAGGCACGTGTTCCTATACTAATTCATTAAAAAGGATGAATACGAAGGAAATCATGAAGATTACTGGAAATCTTGGTTATTATATTATTAGTAATGTTAATTGTTGATTTTTTTTTTATAAAATTAGTTATTAAAAAATTGAGAGAGATATCTTTTTGATCAATGTTTAAGGTTAACAAATTGCTTAACTTGTTATACCAAGTCATATAAAAACTACATTATTAAATATAGTTAAAATATACATTTATTATTATAATTAGATCGATCATTAAAAACTTATCTATATTATAAATAAGAGAGTACATATAAAACATATCAATTCAGTGAAAAAATATATATTCTTTGAACTTTCTTCCTTTTTTTTTTTTTCTTAGTTTCCTCTTTCTCAGCTCCCGAAGTAGGACTCTAGCAAAGTCACAAATCAATAATGAGTGACTTGTGGGACTTTACCAGCACTTTTACGTTTTCTTCACCATAATCTTTTTGACGGGAGACACTTGAAAACTCAGAATCAGAGAATAAAAGCAGCAGCCAAAAAAGATCATCTACAAGCCAACAAGCGCAACTTTTGCAAATTGGCGTTTTCAAGACAATGGAAAAGGTTAAGAGCCATCCCCAATTTTCCACGTGTCATGGGTATCCTAGCCTGTTATGTAAGGACAAAGAGAGAAGTCAATTCGGACGTGTCTCAGTTTACTGCTATATGCTTTTGTCCATCTGTCCGATTTGGTTGCGTCCGAGTACGAAAAGATGTCTAGTTAAATCACATCACTATAGCTTTAGGTTAAAGACCGTTAAAATTTTAAGTTTTAATTTACTTTATTTTTACATATTACAATAAAACATCAAAACTCATCAAAAACATAAAATTTTTATATTGTTGCAATATTTAAGTTTTAGTTTTGTTTTCATTTCGAAAAGAGTTAGCAGTAAAGTACCAGAGTTAGCAGTAAAGAACCACTTTTTAGATTCTTTATAGCCATTCTTGAGATTATAGGATTGCTGGCTTTAACTGTATTTTTACTGTTACTATACATAACACCTATACATATCGATATGATTTTTATATGTGTGTATACAAGTTTACAATATTCCCAAAAAAAAAAAATAAAAAGAAGTGACGGTTATTACGTGTATGTTGCAAGTTTTATGTTTTACACAATCCCGGAAATCTCTCTCTGAACTGACCCCCAAACACTCGTACGTAAAAGGGGCGTGATACAGTCGGACAACTTAGTTTAATTAGTTTCATCAACATTTTGAAGTTTACAGTTCGCAATACTACTACAAATATCGGAAGAGATGAGTATACACAACGACGGGTTATGGAGAAACCATTATCTCATACAAAGGCGCAGCATAGAAACCTTTATTTTTCGGATTTCCGCGCCATGGATTAGCCGACGATATTTTTGGCTTATACTGTAATATAATATTACGGTTGATTTCGTTTATTTCATATTTTACGATACGGTCACATTGAATGCTACAAGAAGGGTATAAAAAAGACTCCCTAGATCATAATTGCAGTTATAATTGTAATTCACAAGGATACTTTCTTTTTATGGAAAACATAAAACTGATTATTCATATGTCATACATTAAAAAAATAGGTATATATCGTTTTGAATTTTCTTACTGGATGGAAACGCAATTTTAAATATAGACATGTGTATATATAGACACACATATATCAATTACATATGCCTATTAAATATTTTCTAAACATTGATGTACCAATATAATAAAACAAAATAAATACACAATACTGACGAAACAAAAATTTTGACTAAATTTCATAAATTTTGGTTGTTTTGAGTGTGAAAAAATTTATGACAACATTTCGAAAAAAAAAAAAGAAATTGAGAAATACTAGTTCAATATTAATTTTTTTTTTTGGAGATTTTAGTTTATTTTATAAGTTTCAAACAATAAAATGAAATATCAAAAAAAATGTTGAGAATTTTAAGAAACTTTATTGTTATATTTTTTTATATTTATTTTATCAATGTTTTGTATGAGGAATAAGTGATCTTTAGCTCCTAGTTAGTACATTTGTCATAAAGAATCTATTCTTGAGTTGAATCAAGATGAAATCTCCAATCTGGATTGTGTTTGAGCCTTATATCCTTCAAAGAGTCCAACCGCTATTCTAATTCTCACGCCAGATCCGAGCTTTTTCTCTCTCTAGCTTTTTTCTCTTGCATTAGAGCTCTTTTGCAATACCTATTTGGGTCTACATGGAAGCCATTGTTCAAGGTAACTTTCTTCTTAGAAGTAAAGTTAATCTATACCACACATTTTCCAGCAACCATCGCTGCATTGTGGTTTCCCATGAGAACCGTTTGTCCTTTTTTCATTTTGTATGGTAAGAATAATTTCTTGTCATTACAAACATAAATGGTGGTACCAGAGTCAAGCCACCAATGGCAAGACTTTATTGCAGCCATGTTGGTTTCAATAATCATGCCAATTTACATCTCTGATATCACAACACATATTTCTCTAGGATTTCCTTTGACAAGATTGGCTTTGTTGGAGTTAACTTTTTTGTTCTTCTTATTGTACTTGCAGTCATTTTGGCGGCCTTTTTTTTCCACAAAAGAAGCAACTACTGAAAAACCTTTTTGGGTCATTACTAAACTTCTTGAACTTCTTGTCATTAGTGACTTTAAAGTTCTTAAAAACTTGCTAGCTACAATGATATTAACTTTGGTGGAATCCAATATCTTGCTCTTGGAATCACAAGACTTAGTCCCCTCTTTGATCTTCAAGTGTTTTTGTAATTCTTCCAAGGTTATGTCATCTCTCTTATGAAGAAGCTTCATTCTATAACCATTCTAACATTGGGGTAATTTAGCAATAATGGCCCTGACTTGAAATGAGTCAAAAATTTCTACCTTCAACTCACAAAGCTTAGTGACAATAATAATGCATGTATTTGATCAAAAACAGACCTTGTATCAACCATAGTAAATTCCAAAAATTTCAAAATTAGGAATTTGTTTGTACTTCCTTCTCGGTTTTGTACTTGTATTCGAGAATATTTCATATATCTAGTAGAGGCTCCATTGTCTTGGAGAGATCATAGAGCCCATAGGAGAGAGTGTTAAGTATGTGTCCTTGGCACATGACTTCATCATTTTAGCATTCTTTCCTAGTGGCCTTTACTTGATCAAAATCATCCTTCTTTTGTTTTAGAAGTGCCTCCAACTTCGGATTGAGCACATAGGCAATCTTGAGCTTGGTGAGTAGAAAGAACAACTTTCCTTTCCAACAGGTGAAGTTTGTGCCATCAAAACAATGAAATTGAACATTTTTGTTAACAAAAAATGCCATGTTCTTATCAACCTCAATTGCGGTAGAATAAATCCTTTAAGATTGTTAGAGAATTTTTGCATAGAGCAAGAACCCAGGCTTGCATTTCTAAAAATAAGAATAGGTTTTAGGTGTATAATGAATACTTTCCTTAAATATTTTATTTCCCTTCACTTCTTAGAGTTTTCTATCGAGTTTAATGGCAAATTATGCCTAAAATACAAAAAATCTTTGAACACAATATCTATCAATAATATTATGTTCCCAAAATATGAATGACATTTGTAAATTCCTCTAGAGTTTTAATAATGACAGGGGTGCCATTTCATGAATGAACATGACCAATTCAATTAATGTAACCATTTACATAACAGTGCCTCTCCGTTCATAATGGCATCTCTTCATGTATCAACATAACTATTACAACGTATATGTCTGTCACTAATAAGTGTTTAAGTTTGTATAAAAACATACAACTGATAAGTATATTGATTCAAAATAACTTAAAAGACACATTTTTAATAATCAACTAAAATAGAATGGCGTTGGGGGCGTCAACAAGCTGGTGCTGGGGTGCCAGCATTCCGCCTGATGGTGCGGACCTACCATTTGTCTGGCATGGGAGTAGAGCTTTATGTTACTTGGCATGGTTGTGCTAAATCTTTGCCCCCAAATTGCCAAGAATTTTCTCATAGTGTCGTGGCCTTAATTTTGAGGCCTCGGACATTATGCATTGATGTTAAATACACTAAAAAATATGTACTTTCATATCCTTAGTATGTTAAATGATCTTATAACATATGAAAGATATATTACAATCTTTCTTAGATTTTTTTATAAGGGCTAATATAATATTGGTTCCTTATGTTTTAAAAAAACATTGCATTGGTACCATGCTATTTGAAAAATATCAAAACGGTACCTTATAGTATTTTAAAAATATTTTTGGTACATCGTCCCTATGTTATGTGATATGAAATTTCATTCTTACCGCTTCATTAATGAGCTCCAAATTAATTTCATAAAACTGTAATATGTGGATTTTATAAAACAAAAGATTAAACAAAACTCATCAAAGAAAAATAAAAAATATGGATTTCTTTATTTTTTGTATTGTTTGTATTTTCTTATAGTTTTACGAAATTATTCTGTAGTTCATTAATTAAAAAGTATGTCAAAAATTTCACATCGTGAAACAGAGCTCAAGGTATCAAGATGATATTTTAAAATTATACCGAACTATTTTAATATTTTCCCAATGCCAAGGTACCAATGTAATGTTCTTTTAACATGTGATACCAAAATAATACATACCTTCTTGTAATTTTAGTTAAAATTTTATTAATCTATGTCTCTAAAATATCCTAATTTAGGCACTTTATACATATTTTGTTGTTAACCATGTGCATCGATGCACTATATAATTGAAGAGTTAGAAGGAAAAAGATCCATTATGATATGTAGATGTAGTATGTATGCCAACTTTGTTGTAGTTAATTTCTAAAAAAAGGAAAAAATTTCATGAGTGGCCACCTGGTTATTATTATGGCTTATTTATATTATAATGCCTCTTAATTTTAACAATTTCTCAATTTATTTATCTGTTTTTAAAAATTACAAATATATTCTTTGAATTTAAAAAACTCATTTCAATCCTTATGAATAAAAAATAGGCAAAACAATATAATGATCCTTTAACAATTATGAAAAATATTTTTTTTTAGATTTAAGAACATAAATATCCTGTAATAAAACATCAAATTTAAAAAAAAAAAAAAAAGCAAAGATCTAAAATTTTATGGCTTTAAAAATATTGAAATACTTTTTAAAAATTTTTTGAAGATAAAAAATATATCTTAAAAACAAATTCGATCTACCTAAGGATATGTTTGTCGTATCCCCATAATTTTTTTATGTCCAAAAAGCCTACAAGGGATAAAGTTAAAACAAGTTTTTTTAAATTCAAAAAAAACTTTTGTAGTTTCTAAAAATAAAAAATAAATCCAAAAATAATTAAAATTAAGAGGTATAACTATATAATTAACCCTTAGTTATATATATGCCTTTATATTTATGTTTATTCACTGTTATAAAAGATACAGTCACCTCTTTATTCATGCCTTGACGTGTGGCATAGTAGGAACATTGTCATTTTGTTTATTTGGTTTTCTTTCAAGTTTACCACTTTTTTAACTTTAATGTTTGTTTTTCCTTTAATTTTTTTTCAATCCTTATTTATCTATTTATTTATTTTTGGCTTTTTTCTTCCCTATGTTTCCTCCCACTTTTTCCATTTGCATATTCAATGCTTTATTTTTCTTTCTTCCTAACTTTTAGCTTCTTTTTTTTTTTGCTTTTTTTTAATTGATAAGTGTATGATTTCATTCTTCCTTATGTTTTATTGGTTAGTTTCTTAGTTTTCTCGTGTTTTTATTGTGTTTTAGCATTTTGTAGATGTTTTGGATGCTAAGGCATGTCTTAGAGTCAAAAATCATGATTTGGTTGATTTTTAGACTCCATAGCTTGAAACACAAGTGGAACTTGATAAAGCATGTTGGCAGCATAACGCTACTTAACAAAAAGAAGGTGACCCAATGCCAGTGAAGTGGCACCCGAGAACCAAGCAAAGCTGATCCAAGAAAAAGCATGCTCTAGTGCCAATTTCTCATGCCTTTGCATGTGTTTACGACTTTTACCCTAATTTCTGGTAAAAGAATGGCTCCAGACTTTCCTCTTTTCATCACAGCCTTTCAAACATATAAATACATCAGTTTTGGAGCACAAGAAGGAATCTTTTTTGATCAGTTTTGCTTAGTTTAGAAGAGGAAAGATAGGAGAGAAGCTCTGGTAGTGGTTTAAGGAGTATCATCTGCATGGAAGGCTGTTAGATGCATGGAAGCATACATGCTTGTAAGCAATAAAGTTTATCTGAAGTACAGATATCAATCCCACGAGGATTGTGTTTAATTTACATTAATTACTGAAAGTGATTAGCTTTAAGATTATTTGGATGACCGAATAAAAAAAGAAGTAAAAATAACTAAGTAATTAAAACAAAGTAACAAAACAATTAATTAAAAATTCTAGAGTGTCAATTTCACTATAATTAATCGTTACTGATTTTATTATTAAGTGAATCTCATGATTAATAAGTCAAGAACCTCTTGATTAACCTAATTATGATTAGTCTAATTATCTCTCTTGAGCATTAAATTGGATAATATCCTTAAAAAACCTGATTCCAATATCTCTATCTAGAACCAAATAATTAGCCTTCTTTAAGAACTAGTTCTTCTATTAACTACAAAGGAACTATAAATCTCTCGATTTTATAGTAGCCTAGGTTTTATTTCCTGCGACCCGTGTATAGAATTTCCCTCTCTCGAGTGTCAAACTCCATATACTAAAATCATCTAATTCATTGGCCAAATGAGCTAGAAGCATTAATATTAGGACAACATAAATAAACCATGAAAAAGCACTAAAAATAAATTAACACTTGCTAGGTGTTTGGAAGGGTGGTTCCCACAACTTTTTCAGTTCTAAATAGTATAAAGCTCTTATATGCTACAGTAACAATAAAAAAATTACTATAGTGTAAAAGTCTCACATGTTAACCAACAGTTCCCACTACCCTTCCAAACACCCTATTAATAATTAGGCAAAATCAAAGTTCTAGAAGAAAAAATATTTCATAATAGAATTAGAGAAGCTAACATCAAGGGTTTATCATTTACAAATCACAAAAATTTAAAAAAGAGAGTACGAATTAAAAAACCCATTTTGGAGTTGTCACAAGCTTCAAGCTTTTCTTCTTCTCTTCCTCTCCAACATCTTGATCTCCAAAACGTTTCTCCCATGATGATTTTATTGAAAAGAAAACCTAAATCTAAAACTAGAAATTAAAATTTTAAACTAGAAATAGAAAAAATATATATAACTAGAAATTAAAATCTTAAACTAGAAATAGAAAAAATATATATCACTTCTTTTCTTTTTCCCTCTCTTCTTTCTTAGATTCAGCTCAAATTTTCTTAGAAAATTGTCTCCTCCTCCTCCTCCAAATGGAGGAGGGTTTTTAAGTGATAGGGTTTCATTTTAGGTTAATTTTAGCCTTTGGATCATGAATTTAGGTCCAAGATTGCCCAAAAAAATAGAATTAGCATGAATCAACCCACTGGGAGGACTTAAGGGCATGCCCTAGTGGGTGTAGGCCTATGTGCAGGCATGCGGGCCGCGTCAGGGCATGCAACTTGTTCTGCTTTGGTGCCCCTGTAAGCCTGCATAGCCATGTGGGGGCCGTTATTGGACCTCTAGTTGCACGCCTACACATGCTCATGGGCACTTGGCACCTTGTTTGCACCCGAAAACTACATTCTAACTTCAATCTTGATGTTGTTTTTTTCATTAAACCCCAATTTATTAATTTCCTACAAAATAATATAAAAAAACACACACACACATGTTTAAGGATTTTCACATTATATAAGCTTAAGAAATGTTTGATTGATGAGTAAAATACTCATTTATTAAATACCTCCAAACTTAAACATTTGCTTGTCCTCAAGCAAAACAAAAGAACATTAAGGAACAACACAAATTAAACCAACAAGAAATGAAAGGAATACAAAGTGTGGGTTTTGTATCTATTCTGCAACTAGCCAAACATCTCAAAAGCCACAATATGCTTTAATGCTGAAAAGAAATGCAAGCATTGAGATTATTTAGAATTTCAACATAAAACATTGATTTCACCTCATTTAAGAATCCTTAAGTGTAAGTAGAATCACTTTCACTCTACAAATTAAATACCATATAGATTTATGTGATTAGATTGACAATGAGAGGTCTCTAGATAACAAAAAATAGAACAACCATAAGCCCATTTTTTGATTCACTCTCTACTACTATAGGTTAGCGTGTCATCAAAGTTCAAAGATTTTCAAGCCTTGTAATGTAAGGCTACGATAACGGGCAGATAAGAAAGGATCATTTTCAGCTTGGATCATCCTAAACATGTAATGCACCTTATGAACCTTACATGAACAGACGAAAACTCATAACTAACTCACTACTTGTTCAATACTCTATCATCAATCATTCCTATAAAAATATAGCTTACAAATGTCTGCAAAAGCTCAAAACATTCAATTTACAAGAATTTGATCTTTATAATTTTTTTTTCACTTTTTATTCTTTCTTTTTCTTCTTTTTTTTTTTCCTCTTTTTTGAAACTCCGCCAAACTTACTTAATTCTATGCATTTGGATAAGGGGAAAAATACATAAATGAGACTAAGAAAAACCAATGACGACTAACACAAAAACATAAATGAGTCACTCTATGGATATGACCAAATCACATAACCTTCCATGCATGTTCTCAATAATCAATTTCAAACTCAAGCAAAGATGCAAGCACGTATATTAGTGATGGGTTAAGTAAATGGAATTTGTGAAATGGCTCAATCAAGTTTATGTGGATGATGAAAGAAATAGGTCAATGAGGCTCAACGGGGGGAAACTAGAGATGAACTTAACATTGGTTGGCTTTAAAGGCTTAAACAATCTAAAAAATGCCTCAATCATCTTGCCAATGGCACCTAACCTAGGATTTCGGCTCGAGTTTCACAAAAATGGGTTCTAGAGTTCATGAGATGTAAAAACCAATATAATGCACACATTTTTATCTAAAAGTTCAAAATTTTGAATGATTATGATTCAAGGTGCTCAAGTATAAAAAGTAAAAAAATGAAGATCAATAATACAAGTCAAACACCCAAAAATTTTAATGAATTATATTTCAAAAGAACTAAGAGAACAATTTATGGCTATCATTGTGGCGTCCGCCCCGGGCGTACTCCCTCAAGCCTCCATAGGACCCACCTTGCGGGGCCCCCAAACTTATGGCTCTTATTGGTAGACCATCCCCGTGCTGCCTACTCATCCGTACTGTCCCCTCTAGGGCCCTTGGCTCCTCAGGGTTTTCTTTCATGTCCCTCAGGTTTGAACCTCAAACCTCCCTTAAGAGGTTCTTATTTCCTTCTCGAGTACCAATTGAGCGGCCCTAGAGAGGACAGTACGGATGAGTGGGCGGCACGGGGATGGTCT